>BGPR01006781.1:14882-76903 GCA_013235015.1 Araneus ventricosus | reverse complement strand
ATTACTGAAGAAAAGTTAATTTATAGTAGAATAAATAACTCCAAACTTAAATAATACTAATTATGTTTATTAAACTGCAAGGAAAGTTTAATGAGTTGATCTTAAGCTTGTAGTCGCGAACTATATGCCTTATACAGCAATTATAAATATAGCTAGAGATATTTTTTGAAGGAATTAGCAGTGAAAAGGAAAGGTGTAGTTTTTGAAATCTTCCTCTTCGTAATTCTTTCAATAACCTGTTTGGAAATTTTACATCCTGTTGTTTATAATTTCAAAAAATGTCCGGATTCTATAAATAAAGAATACTGAGATTGATTTACGAAATTTTTTTTGGGAACTATTAACCGCTTTGTTTGAACGATTGTAAATTAGAATTTTGTATTTTTTTGTAATCAAACTACTGAAACCATTCTTTGAATGATTCAAGTATTCAGTTTCTGCGTTTTTTTTTTTATCTATCATAATATTTTATGCCCTAAAAGCCTTTATAAACAAGGCTGGCTATCAATGACAACTGCATATGACCTGTAGCTTTGGGGCCCCTAGATTTTTTTTCTGTACATTTTAGTGTAGTAATTTAATTTTGTGCTTTCATTTGATTTAAATATAATTGCATTGTACTGAATATACTCTAATTAAAATCAAGCATCGTTTAAATTTCATAACACTATTCTAAGGATTTATTTTCTGTTTTGAAGAATTCCATTTGAAGCAGTGTATCCAATTGTTTTACAATACTGATTCACAAATAACAACGCCTCTAACTTTCCCCGCTATCATAAATGGAAGATAAAAAGGAGTGCCCTTTGACTCCTACAGCAGGGCTGAGAAGCTCCTGCATTGCTCTGTAAGTAAGAATGAGATAATATACTACCGGGGCCCTCGAAAGGGAGTACCTAAAACAAAATAGTTAGTATTACTTATATCGCAAACTGATGCCGCTGACTTCATTGTCTCCCAGGAATGTCCAAAGAATCTCTCAGCAGTTGGTGGTTCTGGCTAGAGAGGGCACAATGGCATATTTTCTTTTTCAAAAGTTTGTTTTATTATTCTGTCTTGAAACTCCCTAAAGCCCCAGACAAGAGAGGTGAAGAGATCAAGAATTTGTCATTGAAAGCACGAAGGAAAAGGGGATATATGTATTTCCAAGAGGGGCTGACATCACCCTTTTTTTTTTAGACTGCGCCTGCTATCCGTCAGCTTGAGAAGTCCAAGCATACAACATCTCTTGGAGTTGTCTCAATTCATGTGTTTGCTAATAGTGAAACCGACAGTAAAGAGATGACGGCGCGAATCATAAAAAAGTTTTAACCGGCCACGGCAAGTCTCTGTCCGAAGTTGATACAAAGACATCTTGTCGGTTTTACTGTTCATGTGTAAACCCTGCTTTATATCTGCGCTTTTTTTAGTGGGAATTGAGGTACATTTCTTGTTCTCAGTCACCAGAGAGAAACGGACATATCACATTCTCTTTTCTTATTTAATTTATGGGTACCAAAGTATTAATTGTTGCTAAAAGACTAATAAAGAAATGGTTTGAAAAAAAGTGATATAGGAAATGTATTGGAACGAGAGATGATTTTGATGCAGTATGTTTCTACATGTAATGAAATTAATGATTTAAGTCTTTAGTATCTAATTGATACCAAGTTTAGAAACACGCAACTAGTAGTGATTATTCTTTTTTTAAATTTTATATAATTATAATATACAATTATTACATTTTTTAAGTTAATTATGAAGTTAAATTTATCCTAATTATAATAAATAAATAAATGACCACAATCTGTATAGGAAGATTATTTTGTCCTAAGTGTGAGATGGTTTAATGTCATTGCTAAAAAAAAGTAAATTTATCAAATGACATAGGAAAGTCTATCAAAAAACTAAATTTATTCGCCAAGTAACGAAGAAAGAAAAAAATAGATTTGACTTAAAGAGAAAAAAAAAAACATGAAACAATAAAATGGACTGCATTACAACAAAAAAAGCTTTACATTATAAGAATGTTTCATGTACAAATCTATAGTTTGGTTTGATCTTAATGAATTTTACATATGCTCTTCAAAACAAAAATGAGTACATCTGTCAATTTTTAAAATTCAAAAAGCAAAATTAAATTTTAATTAAAATTACAAGATTTATGTTTTTTTCTTGCCATTTTCAAAAAATATTCATCTTAACAAAAATGATTTTTGAATTATTTATAATGCAAAGATCTCTTTAATGATACGTTCTAATTTTCATAAATCACTGAAACATTACTGCATAAATTGCTAAACTCTAAATCATCCAAAGAAGATTGTTTTAAAGGTTCCTCTCTTTCAAATAGAGATGCCCTAATAAAGGGTAGCATTTCTCCTTCATACTTGCTCCTAAAACCGTCTAAGAATATTGAACTTATGTATTTAAAATCAAATAACTTTAATCATAATTTCCTGTTATTTTGAGTAGAATTTAATCAACCCAGCGACGAGAAATTATTCATTTAGATCTTGTTTAAATTCGACACATCCATGATCAGGAAATGGGTGAATGGGAAGCATATTAACTGTAAAACCTGCAGCACTTGTCCGTCGTGTGTATTAAAATTTTACATCAAACAGACTTCGGATAAAGCATATGATAATCTTTTATGAACTTTATAAAGTCGTGTCTTTATCAGTTACCCAGTACACTGCGAAGAACATTTCTAAAAGCCAAAGATCATACAAACAAGATTAAGAAATTCATTGTCAGAGGAAAACTTGAGAATCGTATGTACTGCTGTTCTGTTGAAAAGGGAATTGTTAGACAATTTGAAATGGGAGAAAGAAAATTATTGACAGATTTGCGGAGACATCTAGTGAACTGAAACGCTTGTTGACTTGCTCTTAATCTAGTGGAATTCCGTACTTTTGTGTTGTCAGTCTTTAACAGTAACAGGTGTTCTTTGAAAACATTAAAATTGGTAGATAGTTTGCATTTTATTTTAAGTTTGCTTAAACATTTTGTGGATGTGTAGCACGCTGTAATTTTGGGACCATATAGTTATTTCAAGAATTTTTTAACATTCAATCATAAATTTGAATTTATATTTGTTACTTCCAATGATTATGTATAATACTTAAATTAATTAATAATGTCTTTAACATATCTTTAGATTAGGAATAGATTATTGATTTTAAATTATATTTATATATGCATAAAATGATTCCGTTGTTATAGTCGTCAAATAAGGAACAAGCCGAGTTATTAACTGTTTTTATTTATTATGGGAGAGTGGCGGAATATGCGCACATCTCGTAGGAAAGTTTCAAGTCAAAAGAGAACGGAAAATCCCTTCATTTCATCAGATAAGGGATTAACATATAGACACTTGATCAAAGTGAAGGGAATATTAGCTTTTTTTAATAAATTACGTAAGTGTTTTAGGAAAAAGTATGGCGCCAACAAGTTGCTGATTTCGCGATTTAAGCTGGCGCGTGGAAGCGATTAAAATATTCTTTTAGTAATAAATATGCCAAAACGCGAGATTTAACATACCCCTAGCGCGGGAATAAAACGAAACTGGAGTATAAGAAAAGTGACTTTAGAATACATTAATACTGTACTAAGATTTTAAAATATATAATATTAGAATTTGAAGTAAAATTAAGTGAGATTATTACATATATATTTAATAATTTATATTTATATATATATATATATATATATTAATGTTATGATTGTAGATATGTGTGGGCCCTCACTGACTCCTGGCAACCACTATTTTCAGACCCAGTCCGCCACTGTCACTGCGTCTTTAAATTATCATGTTCACATGCAAACGGACAAACAAACAAGCAGTCTACCGTTAACAGATTTAGTCTAAAAACAATTTAGTTTAGTTATATTTACGTCCCTTTTTGAAGCTACACGAGAGTTATATTTTGAGACGGACCTCATAATTTTTAACCGCGGACAGATAACGAGGACGACATCTGAGCTGGCACCTCCCTCTCCAAACTTTCATACCACACGAGCGGGAGAACGTTTGGCCCACGATTGAGATTTAACAATCACCAGGCTCACTTACAAGGCGGATCTTTAGTGGATTCGGGTTTCAAACTTGGAACCCTCCGGCTCTGAAGCCGAGACAACTATTCCGTTGCGACCCTGGTCCAAAATCAGATACAGAAAATCAGATAAGTTCGAATTTTTTCACTGGAGTCCACTGCGTCTTTAACGGAAGTTGGCTAAGTTCTTAATAATCGCTTGAATTAACACCAGACCTTTGGCGGATTTTCGTACAGACGTTAAAGGCACTCACCTCGTGCCTTAACTCTATCGATACGGGAACGTCCCAAACGTCTTTACAAGCAAAAGACGGCTGCCGTCCGAATATCGCTGTGAAATTTCCACCCCCTTTCGTTAAGCGTGATTGATTTCACTGTCGAAACGCTCGTTTTCTTCGTTAGAGTGGCTAGAAGGGTTTGGGGAATAGGGGAGTTTTTTTAGAATTCAGAGAGTGCTAGCTGTCATTGCGGTGTCGAGGGGGAAGTGAATTTGAGTTATCTTTGAAAGAGGAACTCGGGCGTTCCCGTATTTTGAAGTCCCGCTGTTCCAATCGTCTTAAGAAACAGGGGGTTAAGATCCTGGGGGGGCCTCAAAGTCTATTCGACGCACATCGCAGTGCTACCACACGATCCGAAGGTTAAGTTATGACTTTTGGAAGGGTTAGCGCTTCAAAACAATTTTGCGCCTGTGGCCTCATGCTGTCAAAATCCGCTACTGCACCAGACAGTTTGTCTTCTTTTAATTCATCAGTTGTGAATAATTCGAAGTCATGATATTGATATCACAGTTCACATACTAAGAAAGGAGGAAATTTTCATATTTTAGGAAAAGGGAAAACGACGCATAACCGAAGCTTTGCGTCGTATAAACGAAGTGCTTTATCATTACAATGAATACGAATGAATTGAGACTGCTGTGATGAAACGACGTATAAATGAGAAGCGTATAAGCGTAGCATTGCAGTATTTAATAATGAGTTAGTAAAAATTAATAATTAGATTTTTGACCTGATATCGCAAATTTTAACTCAGCAATTAATAATTTTTAATTAATTTTAATTAAAAATTTCACTTCAAAGTAATCTTTTTTAATTGCTTTTCCTGTATTTCTTATTCTCTATCATAAAGATCTGCAATAATGTGTAAGCATACGAGAAAATCAACTGGAGATGGGCGACGACGGGAACTCAACCAGCGCTCTGCTTGTCGATGATTTTCTGGAAGCGAGTTTTATATTTAGAGAAAATGAATATAAGAATAGTGTTCAATTCGTACTAATATACTATAACTTGCCAAATATAAAAATAAAACACTCTTGAAAATAATAAAAATATATTTTCCTTATCCGAGGCTGGCAGGCCCCAGGACAACTTTGGACGAGGCAAATTCTTTTTTTAATCTGTGATTTTTTTTAGTCAAGTCGCATCATATCACACTCAATCAACAACTGTAAATGCGCATATTATCTAGTATACTAGAAAATCACCCGTCATGGTTTGACAGGTGCAAATTGCCTCTTCATTCGAGAGATTTCCCTTCAAATTTGACGTGTTCAAATAGATATATATGCGAGAGAAATGTTTAACATTGATCGAAAACAAATAAAATAAACATATGTTTTATGACGGGAATTTTTTTTTTATTTACATATTATTTAAATATTTCTTTATTCAAAAAACCTCTTGGTAAACAACATTCCATGTGAAGTATTTTTCGTTGTTTAATAATTTTCCTTGTACTTCAGATGTCTTTGTGTAAATTTTAACGTGATTGGCAATTCTAGACCTTGAAAGTGCAACTTAGAGCTGTCCATGTGAAAAGACAGGCTCATCCAGGTAAATTCCAACATGATCGAAAGTTTGCCCCTGCGATTTGTTGATAGTCATCGTGTAAGCTGGAATTAACGGGAACTGGCGGCGGTTGACAACGAATGGTATATTCACGTCACTGGTGGCTAATTTAATTCTTGGCAAGAAAACAACATCGCCACGATTGCATTCAGATACAATTTGGCGTCCAAACTATATCACGCGCATGATATACCACTGACGTAATTTACTACTTTCTATGAAAAAACTGAAATTAATTTGAAATATAGGATTAATATAATTTAAAATTTCTCTGCAACTATTGATCATAGCGAGATAAATTTTATATCAATCGATAGAAAATTTTATTTCACTATTTTAGAGCTATTAAATTTGAAATTAGAACGACAATTACTCTTTTAAATTTAAAATTACTGAAATTTAGTTTCTCTAACAATGAAATAATGCTGTTTAACGTCTCGCAGTGCTATGGCGCGAGTTTCATTGTTGGTGACGTCAGAGCGTTACCGGAGGATCTGGGCTATTATATTAGTAATTACTGCAGATTTTTTTACACTGTGAGTGGATATCACACCCTTTTTCCTCCTGCAAGATGCGCGGTAGACTCCAACATTAAACTGCAGGGCACATTTTAAGTGTGTCACGTGAGCACGTATTGATTCCATTGAAAATCTCTTTCGTATTCAAGTTTTGAGGATGAGAAGAAGAACGTAATTATTTAGTTTGAACAGGTCTCACACATAATTTTTTATTTAAATTAATGCTGTCATTTGATTTAATTTTTTCCTTCTTTTCATTCTAGCAGAGTAAGGTCGCAGTGGCCTAGTTGTAAGGTCTCGGCTCGCGATCGGAGGGTTCCAGGTTCGAGACCCGATTCCACGTGTATGTGGTCATGGTGCACGTTAAATCTGACGTCATGGGTCAAATGTCTTTTCGCTGGTGTGGTGTGGGAGCTTGGAGAGGGTGTTGTCCTCGACATCTGACCGCCGTTCAAAATTGCAAGGCCCGTTTTAAAATAACCCTCATGTTGCTTCTAAACGGGACGTTAATATAACTAAACTAAACTGGTAGAGTAGTTTCAAGAATATGTGTATTGATAATATTATACTTTAAAACTCAGAAAATATTCTTATACTAGCTGCATGGCCCGGCGTTGCACGGGCTATCTCGAATAATGCGTTATTCCCTGGCGGAGAGAAATGAGGTTATGTGACACATGTTCAACATTCTCTCCTAAATAATAAGGAGAAAGAACGGTTCAAACATTCCGTCCTCAAAAACTCGTCGAAATCGACTTATTTTTAAAAAATCGCAAATAATTGTTATTTTGTTTTAAAAACTTTATACCGTGTCCTGGCAAAATGATTGGCCTATCCGATTCCGGAATTACTTTTTGTCTGACTTTAGTACGGAGGGAAGAAAACAACCCCTCCATATTTTTCCCATATTTTTTCATATGCTGGCCCCCAGTTCATTTTTCTACAAATATATATTGTCTTTTTTCTAGACATATCTCCTTTAAATCCTATATTATTAAAATAAAACGTTCAAATCAAGCCTCTTTATTGCCTTAAAACAGTATGGTTTGAATGAAACCACGAAAGGTTTGGAAAAAAATTTTTATTTTAAACTTTTAAACAATAAACCGTGTAATAATTACTACACCTTTAAAATAAGCAATTATACTTCCAAAGTTTATAAATTAAAACATGGTATTAAAACCAACTCTGACTCCAGAATTATTTTTAACCGACTCTGACTCCTACAAAAAAGGCTGCCTCCTCGACTCTCCATCCCTGATATAATTAAACAAATATAGCTACCATTTATTCGAACTGAAGTATATACGCATGAAGCAAGATACACTGCATACATGAAATCTCCAAGTAAAACCTCACGAAGAATAAAATTTTTAGTAAAAATCCTATTTGAGCGATCCCTGTTTCTTTGTATCAATTACCAAAACCCACACACAACGCCATCCATATTGCATTGTTACAGCTTTCAACAATGAAAGAGAAACACACAATCAAATATTTGTTTAAACAATGAAAACGGTTTGAATTGCTTTGAAAAAGTGAAAAGTATTGATGTAAATTAATTTTTAATTAATATGTTTTTAACTAATCATAATTTAAATGGTCAAAATGGATTCCTTGGATTATTCCCCATCTTTTGGTACTCAGGGAGCTCCTCCGTTCAGCGGTTCGTGAGAATATAGCTTCACATATATACACGTCGAATTTTAATAGCATGAATGCAAAATTTATGTTAAAAATTAACCCTAGATATCTTGAAGTACAAATTAAGATTTCAGATAACAACAAGAAATGCTATTTAAGATGCATTTATTTTATTAAATAAAAATCTGAAATATTTATGCATCGAATAAAAACTTAGAAAGAAACTGAAAATGAATGTTATTACATTAGCAATTAAACATTTTGTTTATATGATTAAGACGGAATTTGCATATAATAGTTATAAGAAATAAGTTAATACTATCTTAACTTATGATATTAATTTATATTTCCTTTTTAATTCTCCATTGTGAAATATCAATTTATACTGGTGACAACGACAAAGGATTGAAACCTGGCTATCAACCCTCTCTAACTTTAAGGTTGCATTTTATTCATTATTTTTGCGCTTTTTTAAAAAACAGAATTATAATTCCCTGATCTTTTTAATGATATCTCTTTTTTATTCGAGTTTCTCTCAGTTTTTAGAATAAGTTATAAATAAATTAAAAATAGAATATCTGGGAGATTAATAAATTTTGATTCAAATATATTACACAAAATATGTCATTATACATTTATTAAAGAGATTATTAACTGTAGAATAGCGTAAATAAAAAAAAAGTTCAGGAAAAATGAAAGAGAAAAAAAAATAATAATAAGTGGATGTGAAATTTAGAAGTTTCGGTTTCGGAATCGGAAAACCCTCTGAGCAGCCAAAACTTTCGAAAGTGAAATTTTGTGAATTGGTCTTTTTTTATTATTTTTGCGATTATCTTCTTTTTCGTAATTTTTTTTAATTAGCGATTTTTTTTAAATTTTAAATGCCTTGTCATCTGTGATTCATCGTGATTTGTTATTATGTTTTGCTGAATGAACTCGCGTTATACATTATTTATGTTTTGAACTGAAATGAATTCATAATGTTTATCATGATCATCTGTGTTCAAAAATTTGTGTTGTGAGTTTGTTTCACCGTACGTTTCAATTCGAGAAAGAAAATTAACGGATATGTAAAAAAATATTGTAATTCTAAATAAAATAGCTTTATTTTTAACTCATAAATCGATTAAAATAATATATAAATGAGATAGTGTTGTATCAACCTCAAGTGCCATCTCTGAATCTGATTCTTCTGTTTCCATGAATATATAAATAATGGCTTCGAACTGTGAAGATCGAGTTTCTCCCCTTTTGGAAGACAATATATCAGATCTAGTCAATTGTAATCTGAACTTAAAGATATTAAAAGTAATTTTCCTTGCTTGTTATTCAACTTATTTTCTCTTGTTGCTTCTGTTATCCTGAATTTTTAGTAATTGTGTTTACTAATTATTTTTAGCCGCTGGATGAAGCACTGCGATGTCGAATTTGCTACGAATATTTCAATAATTGCATGATAACAAAATGCAGCCATAATTGTAAGTTTATATAATTTTAGCATCAAAAGGCATTTGTATGTCTATGCGTGTTTATATCTTATTATTAAAACATATTGATATTATAATTATTTTTATGATTATTAAATTTTAAAACTGAAATATAATTAAATTTCAGATTGTTCGATTTGCATTAGAAAATACATGACATACAAATCCCAATGTCCTACATGTTTTCAGGTAATTAAAATTTTCTATCATTTCTATAATATCCCCCTATAATGTGCGATTGCTTAAAAAGAATGTCTAATGAATTCTGCTATATTATCTAAAAGTAAGTCTAGTTTTTAAAATGTTTCTAAAATTTAATCTGTTGTAATGTTTAAGAATACATTATTTTTAAGAATTTTGAAGGCTTTATTGAATAAATTGAGATAGTTTGTATGAAAAAAACAACATTTAATTATAATGAGTTTGTATTTTTGATATATATGTAGCAATAAGTACTATAATGTTTTGAATACTTTTTTTTAAATATTTTTTTTTCTTTGTATAAAGGATGCTGCAGAACCAGAATTGAGAAACAACAGACTCATCGATGAAATTCTTCGTTTATACAAAATAGTTAGGTAATAAGATAATAGTTTTATGTCTTTGCTAACAGATTCTTCATTTATTTTATTTGTTAATGTAATGTTTTAGAAAAAATTTAAATTCCTTCATTATTCCAAGTTTTTAAAAATAATTGATGCAATTAATTTATTGCATTTGCAATGAAGAGATTTATCAGATTCACTTCCCATTTTGAGACTAAATAAGAGTTGGCAAGGATGAACATCAAAATTTTAAACTGCAATCACATTACAAGAGTAGCATCTGACCAGATGCTTGGGTCCTTGGATATCAAGCATCTGGTCAGGTGACTATTTGGTGGAAGTCTTGAAACTCCTTCCACCAAAGATCCCAGGGTCAAATATACCCACCACTGTGCTTGGAACTAAATCTGCAGGTTTCAATTTATTATCTGAACAGAAACAACAATATAATTATGTTATTAAAAGTTACTACTTTGCAATATAGGAATATTTAGAAACCTTATATCCCATTTTATTAAAATTATATTTGAATTCAAAATTATTGGTTATTTATTCAAAATTTTTGGAAATATTTTTGTTTAGGTATTAAGAAGTTTATCTCTTCAACATTAATAACTGTGTTATAAGAAATGAATAAAAGATATACCTAAAATGTAATTAATTAATGTATATGTGATAATGATTAAGAAAAAATAGATACCTATACTCCTTTCTCCTTTATACATAAAATATAGTATGTCTTTTTTCTTCCTGTAAAATTATATTGATTAATTTCAGAGAAAGTCTTCAAAACCCTTCACCATCACAATCTATAGTAAAAACAGAACAGGCTCCAGTTACTGAATCAATGGCCATCAAAATAGTAAGTTTCAACATTCTCACCATCCTGAAATCCATCATTCTTGCTTGCTTTACTTGTGTAATTTAATTCATTCAAATGAAAAGTAACCTAATCTTATGCTCTTTGCTGGTTTGAACACATAAGCTGTGCCCAGTTGAAAAGGAGACTATAGTTATATGTAAAGAAATTTTAATAACAATATTCTAAGTACAGTTCATGTGGAACAGCACAACTATAAATAATTGCCACTGACATTGCTACACTGATCCCAGCATGTAGGAAGGGTCCCAGTGGCAGAATACTTTTCAATAGTCTGCAACGGAGATTGGGTCTCTTAAAAATAGTCTGCAGAATAGTGTGCGACTATAAATATTTTGCTTTCTTTTTTTGAAATATTTATATCAACCTACAACTATTAAAATACGACAAACATAAATTAAAAACCATATAACATCTTTATTATTTGTATAATATAATTGTATAAATTAATAAACAAAAACATATGAAGATCAATCTTTTCTTTGGGCAGATAATTAACAATAATGAAGTATCAAGTTGTTTCAGAAGTAATATTAAGCATACTATACAAATACCTATGCAGAAAATTAATTAATTTTAAACACAGCACTTGGTGTCTTTCTGTTTTGGTGAATTTTTCAAAACAATACATCACTAGCTCATATAAATGAAATATTCTTCAATATGTTGGATATTATTTAAAGACTATCTGCGTGGCCCGCCGTTGCACGGGCTGTCTCGAATAATGCGTCATTCCCTGGTGGAGAGAAGTGTGGTCATGCGACGCCTCGGGATCCATACTTTTTCGTATGCCCGCTTCCGTTTTTTTTTCAACAAATATTGTCACTTACTTTCCCCAACAAACTCGAATATTCTTTCAAATCTAGTCTTTTTATTACTTTATTTTCATATGCCCGCCTCCGGTTTATTTAATCCAGCCTTTTAATTACCTTATAGCTAATAACCCAACGTTTCTCGGGATCCACATTTTTTCATATGCCCGACTCTGTTTTTTTCCCTACAAATATTATCACTAAGCTTCCCCAACAAATGTAAATCTGTTTTGAATCCTCTCTTGTTGGATTAAAACTTTCAATTCTAGCCTTTTTGCTACCTAAAAACAGTATGGTTTGAATGAAAACTCTAGAATTTCTATGTTCATAAATTAAAACAGATTGGCATACCATTTGTTTTGCAAAAGAAAAATACAACGAAATAAAAAACAGAAACATATAGTTTCTTCTTGCCCGTATTTGAATAATAATGAAAAGAAAAAACGGATAAAAATTAATAAATATTTTCCCCAACAAATGTAAATGTTGCGAAACGCCGTACGACAAAAAAAAAGAGAAAAAAATGCAGGAAAACATTTTTTTTTTCCGATGTTTATAAATAAAAACTCCAAAATTTGGAAGTTCCCCCCCAAAAAAAGAAAATAATAAAACCTTTTATTCAAACCCAGATGCAAGAACAACCGATGTGACAGATAGTTATAGGAGCTGCCGATAGATGGCCTCACAATATTTCATTCATATACAAATTGTCACATAGTTATAGGAGCTGTTGATAGATGGCAGCACAAAATTTCATTCATTTACGCGTTTTTAATTATTATCTTTTTAACTAATTGTTATTTCAGAATTTCAATGGTTGAAATGGATTCCTTGGATTATTCCCCATCTTTTGGTACCTTCCGCTCGTTTCTCCTTTCGGCGGTTCGTGAGAAGATAGCCGGACATAAATACATACATACGTTTGTTTACCTTCGGCTTTTAGTATATAAGATTTATGCCTCCTGTTTATTGTAAAAAAAAAGTATGCCAAGAAATGTCTTTCTTGTATGTTTTTATTTAAAATGCAATAAATAATTGCTTTTTTACGAAACAAAAACTTTGAAACATTTTAGCACATTTATCCTGATATGCATTTTAATGGTTTGTATACAAACTGATAAATTGTTCTGCAATTATACGTATATAATATTTCATAGTATCATTGTTTATTATTTAAAACAAGGAAGAACAGAGCTGTCTTCCTGTAAAATTCTTCATACAACTTTTGATTTTATGGAATTTTGCATTTGAACATATGTAGATACATTTTGAAAGCGTGTATAATAATGAATTCCATATTTCTTAACTAATCCTTAGAACGCTTAAAATTGGGGCAATCTTTGCTTGAACTCTGTTCCTCGTCTTTATCAATTTCAGAATTTGTTCTTTTTTCGCTCCCGTTTTTAAAAAAATGATTGATATGCAGCCATAGAGATCGATCGAAACTTCTGAGGTTTATTTTCAGGCTGGCGTAAATAATGCTGCTTTAAGTTTTTTCGTAATCATGTAGAATCGCAATCAAAACAACAAATTTTATCTATATACACAGCTATCTTAAAGTAAAAACCATGTGTTATTTCCAGAAACCAAAGGTTCCGTTCCAGAAATGTATCGGAATAAAACGCATAGAAAACGTTGGCCGTGAACAATACCGATACGAGGCAGTTAGCGTACTTCAAGGTCAAATCGCAGTCACTAGGTCAGCTAGGGAAGCCCATTCAGCATAGGGAAAAAAGAGGGGGGGACGAAGATTGCAAGAGGATTGCATATTTTAGCAATGTGAGTTTTATAATAATTGCTAAGTTCTTTAGAAAGTGTGATTAATAACTTTTATATTTTGCATGATGGGATTTATTTTATGAGCACATGATAAACATTATAACACAATAGTCTGCAGACACTGTCCAAAATCTGCGACGTACGACGCAGTGTCGCGGTGTTTCTGCCACTGGGGGAAGGGTGTGAATGGCTTCAATGTTGAAACTGCTGGGTCAGGCAAGTACCCATTCTCGCCGTCTTCTGATTCTTTGACAGATGCTTGGGCACAAACTTTGCCATAACCAAGCTTTTTGTGGATTATGTGATGCACAGTTCCTTTGCTTATCGACAGCAATTTCATGTGTGGTGTTCTGACGATTCTGCCGTATGAGCTCATCCACAGCCGAAATCGTGGCATTGTTGGTCACACCGTGTGCCTGCCCTGGGCATGGCAAATCCTTGATGTTTACGCGCTCTGCCTCATAACACTGACACCACTGGAATATGGTGCACAGTGCAAGATACTGCTCTCTGTACACCTCTTTCATCCTGCGATGAATTTGTGAAGCATGCTCCCCTTCTGCTCAAAGAAATTGGATAATTGCTCTTTGTGCTGATCTGGAGGAATCCATCATGCAACGAACTGCGGAAACAACTCTCCAGAAATGAGGATATTGATGCGAAGCCATTAACTATGCAGGTGGAACTGGGAATACCACCACGTCATCTATCGGCTAGCACATTAACTCACTGGGATTTGATACAATGCTGATAAAGCTAAGGTCTCCTTTTCATTTGAGCACACCATATATTTTATGTTTGAATTGTAGTATTGTTTAGTATGAAACATATAACTCTGCCAAACTAGTATTGAATGGAAATGTTTACTTCTTTTTTTTCAAATCTTGGTTAATATTTTTTATAATATATACTTTTTATTATTTTTATCGATAATCTATACCAAATGCATGTCTTAAATATTCTAAGCTAATTCACCATTTAAAAATTGATCCTGTTGAGATAAAAATCTTAAAATCATAACATTAGATAACAATTACAAGGTGGACAAATACATATATCTGTTTAATGAATATGTGAGTAACTGATCTTTGTTTGCATGATCAAATTTGTAGTCTTAACCTCTAAGTGGCAATATTGTCAATAATTTCAATCTAATAACTTTCAACTCTAAGAAATGAGCTTTCAAAGTAGATAGATCATACTTTCTAACAAGTAATTCTGAGCTGAATGAATAATTTTTGGAGCTGAACTTGAAGAATAGAAAAAGACAATTTAGTGACTTGAAGAGTTAATGAAATTGCATGCTGTTGCCAGATATTACATGCATTGAAATCCTATGCATGAAAGTATAAGTTAAACTGAAACTTTATTTCTTTTTCTTTAGAAAAAAGAACCTTCAACATCAAGTCAGCATGAAAAAGCAGAAAACTTAAAAGATTTTCCATATGTTGATTTCCCTGAAGGTGAATTCCTCTTTTATATGTGTAACTTTTTGTTTTAAGTATTGATTACATTAAAATAAAGATTATTAGTTAAGTATATTATATCATGGTTTCAAATTTTTCCATAAAAGTTTAAGGAATTTCTAATTTATGTTCTTCAAGTTGATGTCTTTCCTCCCATAAGATCCAAAATAAGTTATACTCTACAAAGCAGAGTCAGAAGCCCACATTAAGTTATTTGAATTCTGCAGAGTCATTGACTTTATCCACTATATTTAGAATTGATTACACTATATAGACACTATCCACTATAATTAGAACAAATTGATTTTAAAATTCCATTGTATTTTGAATGCAAATAACATAGGATTAGAAACTGTCCTTTGTTATTTGCATTCCTTAGAATCACTGACTTTTATCCACTGTATTTGGAATTTTAAATTTTTATCTTGTTTCAAATATCCTTCTCACTTATTTCATGTCTATTATAAAACTAAATCAATTTATAAAATTGTTATATGTATAAGTTAATATTCTATTCCATTTTAATCTTTAAAAAAAAACTTATATTTAGTGCAGCATAACTTAATTTTGATGAAGTGCTTTTTGTATTTGGAAAAAATTATATCTTGAATAGAAAATATTAAACTTTTTCTGTAAATTATTGGATTTTATAAAAATGTATATGAATGAATGAAAAATAGATTGTGAAGTGAGTATTTTTATTTTTTTCCTACATGGTGTTGCTCTTTTTCAGTATCGTGTCCGGTTTGCTACAAGACAGTCTCGGGTGATAGAATAAATATTCACCTGGATAAATGTCTTCAAGTTCAAGAAAAAGAATCTGAGAGGTAAATTAAAAATAAATAAATAATCCATTTTTAAATCTATAAATAAAAAGATATATTGATTTCAAAATTTCCTTTCTAGGAAGTCATTGCCAAAATTAGTATATCACTTACTCTCTGATAAGGAAATTAGGAAAAAATTGAAAGAGCATGGCCTTAGTACTTCAGGTGACAAACAGGTATTAAATATTGTTTCTTTTTATTACTATGAAAGTTTTTTTTTCTTTTATCATTTTTATGAATTGTCATTTCTTATTTTTGTTTTCGAAACTCAGTTATACTTTTTGACTAATTTAAAATTATTCGTCATTTAGACACTGATTCGACGCCACAAGAATTTTGTGACTTTATTCAATGCAAACTGTGATTCTTTAGATCCAAAATCAAGTAATTCACCTGATTATTTATTTCTGTAAAATCTGTTAAAAATTTATAAAATATTTTTGAAGTAATTTTTGGAAACATGCAATGTAATATTTAATTATAGATTTATAATTTTTTTTTTACCATCATTCTGTGTAATTCAGGATTTAAAGTGTAAATATTTGTCTTTTTTTAACATTAAATCTTTTTTAAATTTCAGTTGAAGATTTAGTGTTGGAAATTGAACGCCAGGAAATTGAAGAAAGAGCCAATTCAGCACCTAAACAAGTTAGAAATTACTTTTAAATTGCTTTTTCTTTGTTTGTATCCTGATATTATCTCTCACCTTTTTTATAATAACTTTTAATTATTTGATTATGTTATATCAATCTGATCTCTTATTAATGTTCTTAATAGCTACTTAAGTTTTATTTTTTCAAAGGAAGTGCTCCATTTTAATTTATTTTATTGCAAAGTCATGAAAATAATATCTATAAATAGATTGCATTTTTGTAAAATATTTTATGTTGTAACGACTTGTATGTAGTAACTATTGTCACCTGTAAGTATTGGATGGGGAGATATTACTGGTATCAGTTTTAATGAAAATGTCTGAAAATTCTTTTATTCTTCTTAAAAAAGAAAATTTTTGGTCAAAGAATATCTTGACTATTCATATTTTTTTAATTGTCTAGCAAGTTTGTAAAAAATGGCACACCTGTAACTAATAATAGCAAATATAGACAAAAGTACTCTCCCTTTTAATAGTAAAATAATTTATTTATTTATAACATTTTTAAATATAATTAAATTATAAATAAATATACTTGATATGAATGCAAAGTTATGTTGCTTTTTATTATAGACTTTATTCATTTCTGTTGTTATAGATTCAAGTTAACAAAAAGAGTGATATTTCACATATTGAAAAAGAGCAGCAAACCTATGGTATGTTTTATTTTCATATTATTATTATAGGGTATTCCTGTAACTATGTCTTAAAAATCATTTTAATTCATCTAAAACTAGTAGTTACTTAATACAGTTACTGTAGAAGTAGTAAAATCTTTACATCAGTATCCTATTAATTTAGTTAGTTCACAAGAATATAGATGAGAGGTTAGATGATGAAAATAGGAAAATGAGTTCATTTATCCCTATATGAAATCAATATATAAGCTTCATAAATTAAATGTTTAAAGAAAGTCTATATTTGGGTTTGGTTGCATGTATTCTTGCTGCTAGGTTTTTTTTAAAAATTTCTTCAATTTTTGTAAAAAAAAGAAAGAAAAAAAAATGGGATGAACTTTTTAATCAGCCCAATATCTGATCATTTTTTTTTTTTGTATCATAGTTTATTAAAACAACTAAGATCAGTCTAATGGAAAATACTAGGTTATAAATCAAGAAATGTTAATTACATTCAGTTTTTCTCATGTGCCTCTTTTATTTTTAGTAAAGCAGCATCAATCACAGTTTAATAGCCTTATTAATGATATTCAGCAGAGAAACTTGGGTAGGTATATAAAAAAATTCTATACTTCTTTCTTTTTATTTTAAAAAAGTGTAATTTACAATAAATGGTTGTTTTCTGGGGAAAAAAAATTGTTACAAAACTTTTAAATGTCATCTTTTGGCTCCTAGCATGCATTACAATCAAATGGCATTTCTTTAAATGTAACTCGCATGCTTGTTATCACGTAATTACACTTTTCTTAATCGTTATTTTGTGTACAGGTCAAAAGGTGGTGAAACAAGAAGTTCAGGAAGGGTGCTCTGAATACTGTGGTAAATTTGTTGTCTTAACCATTTTTTAAATATTTGTATGTACATTTTATTCACTCATACCTGTATAAACCTCACAAAGTTTATTTCAAACATATCTGGCTTAGCTATTTTTGTTAAATTATTTTGATGTATAAAAAAGATATTGTATGGATGCTAGGATAGATGTAGAGGAGAATTCGCATTTTATTATGTCTCCTCTGTGAATTTATTTTAAAGCTGCACACCCAGAGGGCAGGCAAAGTACTATTGAATGCTGAGACAAGTGCATTCCATGACGCACTGGGGTCATTATTTCTTCCTGTATAACTGAGAGCAAAAGAACCTGTTTGGCTCCCTGGACTAAAAATCCGAAGACGGGTGTGGCTATGCAATGACTTTGTAACTGCTTTTCTTAAGCCTAATGGCTCTTCATTTTTCCTCACTAATATCTTTAGTTTTAGATCAATAAGCAATTGCTAACAGTAAAGTATTAAATGATTCCTTTTCTTTAAACTGTAAATATTTCTTTTGTAATTTTAATTGTGTTTCAAAAACTGTCTTTGTTTTAACATTAAGCCTTTTCATTTAGTATTAATTCCCCTGGACCACTGCCGCGTCTTTAACCTCCCATTTCTACATAAATAATTTGCTTTATGTTAAAAATAAAATATAATTATTTTACTGAGAAAACAGTTATCGATATCACATGAACTTTAGATAACTAGATTTATATTTATAATCTTGGTCATTTTTTTATACTGTCCAGCCTTAACCCCTTAACAGTGTAGTATTTTGTACCATCTAAATAGATGACCCCTTTTTATTTTGGAAATGTGTTGTCGTATTGATTCAACTAAGAACCTATAGAACACTTGAGATGTTAATGGATTACCGGTCTTTTTTATATCAAATTATAATGCCTGTGAATGGCTTAATTTCAGATTATAATTGAAAAAGTGCCATAATTCGATGCATGAATTGAGCTAGGGATGAGTAATGGGCTAAGCAAGCTTACAGTTTTTAAAAAAATTAAGCTGATTGAAACTGTTTGCCTAAGTTCGTTAAGCAACCTTTTTAAACTGTTTATTTTTAGTTTTACTGTTGAAATGATATTCTATTAAAAGTTAGATTCTTAATCCAATTCTCATTTCAGATTCACATCTCAATAAAGTAATTGATGATGGGGCTAATTCTACAAAATTAAAGCACTCATCATCAGGTAATTATAGTTTTATTTAATATGCTCATGTGAAGAAATTCTGGAATAATAAAACTTGCGTTTTATGCATCATAGTGTCTCTGCTCTTTTACAGGTTAATTTTGTCTGTGTAGCATTTTAAAAAACCTCTAATGCATTTTTTCTAGAATAAATAGTGTTTTAAATTTTGCTTTCAAACTATTATCACTGTATACAACCTTTAGTTTTAGATATAGTTACATTTTATTCTCACTTTTAATTGTATAAATTTTAAATCTTTCTGATCCAGGTATTTACTTATGAGTCCCTTTAACTTTGGAGCATGCATGAGGGGTGTTCAACACCCCAACACTTCCATTTCACCCTCCCTTTCTATATTCCCTCGATCAGAAATGGACTCCAGTTTTTGTAATTTCTTTCCAGGTCATATTCTTCCTTTTGCTAGTAATTTCCATTGTTATCCGTAATTTTTCAATCATTTCTAGGTATTTGGGATGTTAAACATCCTTTCATGCCTTTTCGTACTTCAATTTGCATTTTGACATATCAAGTTTCTATAAACACATTATCTCATTATTATAAAGATGAAATGGCACATTTAGAGTCTAAACCACCTAAAGTTTCATCTGATGAAGACTATTATTGAAGAATTCAAAAGTGTTTCTGATAAAGAATGTTGTAATGATCATGATTCTCAACACCCTCTAAATGTGAGGATTCAGACATTGATCTGGTATAGGCGTCTAATAATTCTGAAAATTTTTGTCTTGGAAAAGGCACAACTTTTAAGCAGTGGAGAGATCCTTTTCCTAAAATTGGAAGGGCTATGGCCAAGAATATTGTGAGAAAAATTTCATAGAAAATGTCATTTCGTTGAAAGATTTGAAAAAGCCCGTTGTATCTTGGCTGTTTTTAACAATCGGTGAACATTTAGTAAAGCATGTGTCCTAATGTAGTAAATATTGAAAACACTTTTATGGAAAAGTTGCAAGGAAAGAGATGTTGGAAATGAAAGTTTTTATTGGGTTTGCTTTACTAGCACAGACTACACAAAGAACTGTAAACTTTTCTTTGATTTGAAATATTAAATTGCTATAAAACTGTTTTATATTGCTCTTTTAGTGCATTAACTAGTTATAAATTAAAACCTACAATTCATTTTATATTCTAGCTTTTTTTTAAAAAAATCAGTGAATAGTAGATTGGGATGTGTCACACCCCACATGCCCACTTGATTGCTTCCTATTCATGTACATTTTTGTGAGTTGACAATGAATAGTGTGTTTATGTTTATTTATTTTTGGTAACAGTTGTGTTCTAGATCAGTAAAGTATAATCCTGATTTTTGAAATATTCAAAAGCTAATTAAATGCAAATTAAAATAAAGTTTTGAATAAAACTAAAATTCTGACATTTTAACTTCTAAATTTTGTGCTTATTTGCTTTATTGACGTTAGATAACTTAGTTTCTTATTTATCGTCAATTCTTCCTTTTGTTACGTAAAGTTTTTTGGAACAATAAAAATTGTTTTTCCTATTTTTTATATTATACTGGCTTATTTAGTCATATAAATATAAACAAAGGATTGTTTCTGAATATTTTTAGTGACATATTATAGTCAACATATTAATTTATATATATGTAGTTCATTTTATAAGCCGGGATAAATTCGTCCCTAACTATATTAATTTGAGAATGTGGATTTGGCATTTATATTTCAATTGTTTTTTTTATAATTTCTCAGTCTTTAAAATCTCATTAAGCAAAAAAAACTTATTTATTGGAAAAATTATATATCAGACAAGTAAATTCAACAACAATATCTGGTTTTCTTATTCTTATTTAGATGATTCAATTTCTTCAGTGTTGGAGTCATGTAAGACAGTGAAAGAAGGTAGCTCTAGAAAGCAGAAGGCAAAGAAAGGAAAAGAAATACATCCCGTAGAAGATATAAATCCAGAAACACTTTCAAGTAAAATAAAAGAGCTTCCATTTTCTAAAAGTAAGTGACGATCTTTTAGAATTTCTGAAGAAATATCTTTTTTTAGTGGCTATCTTAAATAACAGTAAAAAATCTTTATTGCAGTTTGTGGTTGATATTTCATAAAATATGACTTTTCAAGCATGAAAGTTAAATATGAAAGGAAGCTTGATAGTATGCTAAAGAACTTGATTCTTTTCAGTGAAGAATATCTCAAAAAGTGTAAATGTAAAATCAAGGGACTGCTTTTGTATGTTTGCAGTATTAGGAAATTTTTTTAAAAAACAATCAAATTTTACTTGAAATCTGTACATATAAGTTTTAATTATTTTAAATGAAAATTTAATGAAAAATATGTCCATTTATTATTATTATTATTATTATTATTTGAGCTTCATATAAGATGGTTTGAAAACTGTTTCGATGAAATTTTTTTCTAAATCTTTATAGGTAAGAAATACTTGAAAAAAGAGTTTTGTATGTGAAATTCAGAGAGCAGTAATAATTCTTAGATCATATTGATGTTTATATCTTACTGAGCTAAAATAATGTGGCTGTTTTTATTTTATTTGACCATAAGAGACTGACGAATGTTTTTTAAATTTTTCATGCTTAAAACTAAATTTTTTTTCAAGTCATTTTCTTACATGAATACAGCAAAAAAAATTTAAAAAATTCTCCAGAATGTTACATTGGTAATCACTGGATTTTTAAAATTTTATAGTACAGTCAAGTCCCGATAAGCTGAGTTGATCGGGACCGACACCAACTCGGATTACTGAAAACTCGGATTATGCGGACTATATAATAAAATTGAAGGGAAAAATTCATTTTTATATATGTATGTATAACTGAAAAATAGAGAGATCAAATAGCGAAAAAATAACGAGCACACAGATTTGCAAATATAAAATGTATTTTAAATATAATCACACTTACTTGATTTAATGTTTAAAAAATGAATCTAAAGTTGTTTGTTTTTGAGCAGAAAGTCTCTTTCTTGCTGCGTTGTCTCGCAAGCATTTCAAAAATAAAACGCTATGTGGGAAAGCATCTGGTTGCTGCTCAATATAACGAAGGGCAACATCTAATGCTGCCGTGCCTGCTGCATGCGAAATGATCTTCTCTGTTTCATAGTTTAAATCGTCAGTTTCATCAATTTCTTCTTCTTCAGTAATCATGCGAAAATTCCAAGAAAAACTGATCGCCGGTTTAACAGGCAGGTGACAAATTTTAAGCATTAGTGAGAGGGAAAAAAATGTTAATTCTTTTTTCAGTGATGATAGTGCTACAATGCAATTTTTTATTACTTTTTTTAAAGCTACCGTGGATTAAGCGGAGCTCGGATTAACGGGACTCTAATGTAGTTCAAATTCTTTTACAACACTTTTTTTTCATTATTTATTTTAAATTTGACTTTATATCAGTCTTAAACACATAAATATTTTGTTTAAGTATTACAGAAGCATCCAGGTTTATCATCAAAATTTTAATATTTAACTAACCTTGAAGTAATTCTACTTGCTCATTTCTAAAAATGTAAATTATTTTTATTATTTAATTTATCTTTTGTTTGTTTCATTTAAATATCAAATTCTGTCTTTTTTATTATTATTATTTTATCAACTTTGAAATCTACAGTTGTGTATTTGATTTTAGGTTTGGAAAAAATCCAAGATACTTACACAAATGATTCTCAGCCTTTAGATGACTTTGATCATGGAAAAATGTAAAGAGCATTTTATAATTAGGTTTTTGCAAATTTTTAAATTGTGTAAATCTTTTTTTAGCAGTTATAAATCATTGTGATAATTGTAATGACAAAAATTCAGCTGTGTAGTTTTTGAAGTTGATAAGTAATTTAAATGAACTTGAATGAAAAGTGTATCTAATTATAATGTTAATGTGATAATGACTAACAGGATATGCATATCTTCTTGAAATCATTTGCTTGCAAAATCAAAATTGTTTTTGGAAATTTGTCATTTTTTCTCGTATAGTACATTTTAATATTTGATAACTTAATAGTGCAGTAGCAAGAGAGGCTAGAAGATATTTAATTAAATATTGTATCAATTATAAAACAGACAATTTGTAATGACTAATTCTGTCACGTGTAAAATTCATGTCCTAGAAGTTAAAGGCATAGGACTACTTTACTCGCGTGACTCGTTTGTTTCTCATAAGTTTTTAAGTTTAAGTAAGGGGGGTTTTTTTTGTAACTTCTGATGTTACCCTTTATCTCTAAAATAAGACGTTAGTTATGTTTTTAACATATGTAGTCACCGAGATATAGAGGATCGCGTCGCCAATTCATGCTTATTTTTGCCCAACTTTGTGACTCAATAGTCGCTGAACTACAATTCCGATCTTTGATTCTTTTGTAACTTCTGTTGTTAATGTTAAATGTTTATATAATTTTTTTCCATCCAATTGAGCCTGCACCTCCTTAGACTGGCCCTGCATGAAACAATATCACAATAATCGTATGTAAAGATTGGTTCATAATTTTTTTGCTTTGTATTTTCTGATTTATATACTTTCGCATTAATATAGATATTATTGTAGAATACATCACCATTTTGTTTTTCAGCTATGTTGAATTTTAAAAATAATTATGTAAATAAAATAAAAATTTTAATATACCTCGTTTTTAAAACAGACTAAAAAGTATAAAATAATTTCTTCTAGCCCGATACAGATTTATAACCCCATACAGATTTAAAACGAAAAACGTGGGGTGCATGCAATAGATAATTGATGCATAAATAGTTTATTTCAGTCACTAACAATTTTATTGCAATGGAAATGGTGTGAACTGTTGTGTGAGTTTTCTCAGTGACAGCTACTCCCTATACTCGTTACTATTAAATATTTCATGCGCCCCACATTTTTCGTTTTAAATCTGTATGGGGCTAGAAGAAATTATTTTATACTTTTTAGTCCATTTTAAAAACGTGGTTTATTAAAATTTTTATTTTATTTAAATAATTATTTTCTGCTTTTTAGTCTTGTGTGTGTGAAATTTTGCAATCGATTTTAAACATCTTGATGAGATTATGACGGAGACTTGTGGCAAACTTCAGGTTTATTTCAGTTTCTCTTCACCTGATCATAAATAGAAAATTGTTATTTTCCTGAAAAATTAAGTTACATGACGCAGAGATCTTCAAGATATAATGAAAAACATACTGTGCATGCACAAAGATATGGCTAAAATATGGGGTGCTTCGATGATCCCATGGGCCATCCATATACCCAAGAACCATGCCTGTAATTTTAATAGTTTTCAAGATATAATGAAAAACGTACTGCGCATGCGTCATGCAAAATATGAAATGACAGACAAGAAAGCGAATTAATATTGCATTGTCATCTATTTCTGAGCTATGTTTCAAGTCTCCAGCTCATCGGGAAGTTAGTTTAAAATTCATTGCAAAATTTGTACTGAACAGATAGACAGACAAGAAAGCGAGTTAATAAAAACGTGGTAAAAATAGCCACTTTTCAAGTGAATTAGTCCCTGAAAATAAATGTATAAAATGATTTAATTTCAACAAAATTTTTGTTCTTTATTGTTTCAATCTATAAAATTAAATGCACATAGAGAAAAGATATTAAACAATGTTATATTTTAACTGCATTTTGATGAATTTTTTAAAGTTTTATTATTATTATTTATTTATTCATTCATTAGTTTATTTTCAAATTTAGAAGAATCATAAATTGCTTTTGTGTTGCTTAAAATTTGATTGTAAAATTTTGCATAAAAATTATGTATGAAGGCTATATGCTGCTAAATCTCAACTATTTTAAACAAAAAATAGGATAATATGTAATGTACACCAATAAGGTATTTTTTAAAAAATATTCTTAAATTTTTCCAGTGCAGAAATATGAATTTCAAGATATGGATGTAATTATTCACTGTGGGTTTGTAATTATTTATAATTAATGGAAATTATTGTTTTATCGAATCAAATAATACTGCTTCAAATATAGATGATCTGTGTACTTTCTCAGTTTCGAGATCACAAATCTATCCTTGCTTTGTAGTATGTATAAAATCTTTGGTGAATTCTTTATTTTTTTAATGAACGTATATTAAGATGCTACTAAAATCCAAATCAAATTTAAATGCAAGAGTTTTAAATATTATATTCAATGTCGGTTGACTTGTAGCTATGATATATTATTTCTTGTTTAAAAGCAATGTTTACATTGTAAATTCTTGTTTTGCAAAATAATCAATAACTATTTCTGCATTATTATTTTTCCTCTTTTCCCAGGACAAAGTTAAGCCTTCTAAGGAAAAGGAAAAAAGGAAGAATAAGCATTGGAAATCCGACCAGCCCAAAGAAAAAATAGTGTGCTAAATGGCAAATGTATTTATGTGCAATTTTCAAAAATTAAATTATATAACTGCTATATTTATTTGATAAAATAGAGAAAATCATTTCTGACAAAATGTTTTTAAACTTTCCCAGCACAATTTAAATCTGTAGTGATTATATTTGGTAAAGTAAAATAAATGTATACGTAAAAGGTTATTTTTCTTTAACACGTTTGCTGCCTATCACAGACTTTGACTCACACCTGCTATTTAATTAGATTACCCTTTCTCCACTATAGTAAAGAAAAGGTCATCTAATTAGATAGAAGGTCCGAATCTCAGGCTCGAGTCATAGCAGCAAATGTGTTAAAGTAACAGCACACCAGTAAACCCAAGGCATTCATGAATTCATGTGCAAATCTGAGCAAAGAGTCATCAAATGAGCGAGAAAACTTATTCTTAAAACATTAGCATGTTTGATAATAATTGATGCAGTTCATTCCAAAATGTGTTAGACACAAAAGATTTGCTAATAGTGTGGGTAATTGTTGTAGACAATCCCTATACACTACTTATAATTTCATTCGGGTCCTCACATTTTCACAAAATTATGGGGGGGGGTGGTGCATTCATTTATGTTTTTTCTTGAAACAACCAATTTGTAGTTACCTTGTATGCCATTCATCCCGTGAGAAGTAATTGAAAACAGTTATGCAAGCAAGGGTCAGCTACCAGTTTGTGGAGTTTGACTTCTGTATCGCAGTTTATACCCGAGTGTGATGTGGTATGCATTTTTGCATATATCCCTGATATGTATATGCATTATAAATTTGAAGTGCATATATTTTTGTGAATTCATATTTCAATTTTTATCATTAACACTTTGAGGCCGACTGTCACACGGGCATACCAGCTGCTTACCACATTCTCTCCCGAGTATCACAAATAGGTGCCAGCTCTTGTGGTTTTTAGCTACTGACTGACACACCAGTGTGACACCAGCTTGGAACATTTTATTAGATTTTTTCATATTTTAAACTATTATCAATTATAATGAATTATTATAAATTTGTGGCCGTCCTCAAAAGCTTAACTATTGCAACTGCTGAGCTTTATGTGTTTTCCCAGCACATTTGCAAAACAAAACAGTTAACTCTGGAGAAGTCACTGTCGTCTGACAGTTGCAATGTGAATTTTATTTAGTTGCTAAGCATAGATGGAAAAAAGGTTGTTTCGGGGGGCAGGGACATCTACCTCCAACCCTACTCTTCCAGAATGGTTTGTTTTCGTTTCTAGTCGGGGTGATGTCTGTCAGATGCCATGCAAACCACAATTAAACTCTCAGAGGCACGACCTGTCCAGGAAGTGGACAGGTGTTCACAAACTTTTGTTATTGATTTATTTCTGGCATGTATTAGACCCAGAGCTTGAAAAATAGCAGGTGAAATATGATCTACTAAGTACCTCATAATTTGGTTATGCTTCAAATTTATGAAGTATGTCTCGTAATAGCCCCTGTGTAACTTCAAAATTGAACATTAATTTGCCTAAACTAAATCTAAAAAATGCAGTCTCTCTTTTGCATGTGTCTATACTTTTTGATCATTTATATGAGGGCCACAAGTGTGTTTTTATTGCAACTATTTATCTTGAAAATGATTTTTCTCATTTCAATATAAAATTACAGCAAATATTTTTCACTTTTGAAGTGAGCTGTACTAATTCATTTGCACAAATGTCACTTAAATATCACTTGTGTCTTAATATGGCATTTCTGAAACATACATCTTTATTATTTGGCTTATCAACAAAACCAACTCACTTCGTATACTTTTAATATATAGTTTTCAGAAAGTGATCGTAATAACCAATACTTGAAAAAGGTAAAAAAAGCTTTTTCCAATCTAATAAAACTAATGAAAATGAACATTCTAATGAATATTTAATAGGGAGAAAGATTATGCAAAATGTGTGTGCTATGTGCCTTGATTATGAAAAAAATGATATATTATCTGTTGGTGCTTTTGCATTACAATGTAGTTCAACACTCAAGAAAGAGTACTGCTTTGCATCACATGCTTCAGGACATTTGTCTAAAGGAATTTAACATAAAAAATTGTATAAAGTACCTTTTTTCAAATAATATAACTCGCTAAATGGTTTATAATTGCTTTTTAGATGTTTGGTTTGCGTATGTGTCATACATGCATCAATTAATTTTATTTTTAAACTTATAAGCTGAAATTAAGTCATTGATAGATTTTATAATTCAATTAAAAAATTTAGTAGAATCCATAAACATCTCAAGTGCTTTATGGATTCTACTTACATGAATCAGTTCAATGTATTTCTAAAATAGATGGCATCATCTAATTAGAAAAATAGAGGGATCAAAACTATTAAGGTCTTTTTCAAATTTTATCTATAAGATGCTGTATGTGTGGTTTTGAAATGTAGAATTTGTGTTCTCTGTACTAACAGACAGTATACAAAAATCTTGATTTATTTGTGAGACAAGATAAACCAGTTTTGCTAGTGCTAAAATTAATTACTTTTAAATTTTACTACTGTATTTATCTGAAAATTTTTTACTATGACTAATTAAAATGCTTTGCATTTGAAATTTTCACAACTGTTTATTTTCTCTTAATTATTTTGCCATTCTATTAATAAATATTCACTCTTTTCTGTTTAAACTATACATTTATATAGAATGATTACAAAAGAATACACCAGACTATATTTACAAAATGAAAAAAACACAACCTTGATTATACAATCACTCCAAAAATAGCATTAACAAGTTATAAATATCATAAATCCATTAGTGTCCAAAGCCACTCCATTGATGTGTGCACGATATCTAAACTTTTCTCCACATTCTTTGCAGTATGTCTGATGTTATGTCTTGGGTGACGGCTGCAGTTGTTTTCATCTTGAATTTTTCAATATTAGCTTGCGATGGTGGGAAAAACACTTGATAATTGTGTCTCTCCCCCCCCCAAAAAAAAATATCACAGGGTATTAGATCAGGGTTTCACAAAGCCCAGTGATAAGGATTGTGACTTGCTCTACAGTAAATCCATAGATGTTGCAATTTTTCATTCTCTTTGTGATTAGTGATATCACTTGCCTGATAATTAAAACTTTAGAACTTCCTCTTTACAGTAGTGCACTAAGATTTTGGAATAGGTGGTATAGCCTTTCATAGTTGGGTATTCTTTTGTTATCACTCTGCATTATTGAATGAATCTTTTTCCCTTCTAATCTACAATAGTAATGCAACAATGTCATAAGATATTCTGGAAATTTTGCACAGATATTTATAATACACACGTGATTTTGTTAGATTAAACGTAGATGACCCAAAGCAGTCAGATTAACATAATTGAAAGTGAAGATTTCTAGTGAATGAAACTTGTGATCACCTGAAAATATGCACTTTTATTGATTCAAATCATGGTATATTTTGATATAAATAATACATAATATTTTCAATCTTATTTTGTGTTACTGTTCATATCACTTGTGCTCTACGATTTTATTTTTAACGTAATTACTTCATGATTTCAGTAATTATTTTATTGAGAACTAAAGAATGTGATTGAGGCATTGAGACCCAGGCCTCAATTTCGCTTAACTGAGCTGGACACCATTGAAACATAAAAATTGAATGTGAATTGTTTTACGAGTGCTGCTATATAGTATTGGGCAGCTAAAATTCTTTTTGGTCCTCTTTAGTTTTGAAATAAAATATGTTTTCCATTTCAATATGATTCCTAGCTCAGTTACTCTTGTCTACTCTGGTATTACACATCAGTTGTAACATAGTCATGTGTTTCGATTTTCTTTATTTTACTTAGATTTTATTGATTATTTTTGCATGACATTAAGTGAGAAAATATGATTGATTTATAATGTTTAAGAGAGTTGTATATTTAGGTTTGCATAAATTATTCATTATTTTATCAAACATTTTATGTGGGTCTGTTTCATTTTATTTGAGAAATACTGATATGTATAAAATTATTACATAGATTTTGTAATGTTTATCATTTTTATTTATTTATTGTTTTAGTGTTTGTATTGAAAGAAGGATTGGGTCTAAATAAAGGGTTCTTTTCATAAATATATCAGATGTTCATTTTTATCATTATTTAAACTGTAGTAGCTGTAATTATCATTATTTAAACTATTGTATTATTAAACTGCGTAGCTGCAACTTTTGCCACCCTTCTTTTACAAGTTACACAGGATCTTTTAACCTCAAAATTTTAAAAAAATTCAGGAATAAAAAATTTTATTTGTAACATAATTTGTCGTTTGACACCCTCAATCTCTACAGATAGGTTATGTGAAATCGCGCACCCACTACCAGTCTTTCTTTCGCATACTGGCAATTTACAGTCAAAAGGCAAAATATGCAAATTCATTACATTGTTTATTTTCTTATATCCACAATGATTGAGCTCGTGCCACTGCTGTCATTTGTTATAAAATTATTTTCCTAAAAGTCTAATTTTTGTCGCCCCTTTTGAAGTGCCGCCCCCATTAGCTATGCCTCTGGATGCATTTGTGATTTTTTAAAAAGAAACATCTCATAGGAAAATATAATTTTAATATTGTTGGACTGTTTTTGTGCAGAGAGGGAAAAGTAATAGAAAAAATGGGTTTCTTTTTCTCTATCTGCCAAGACTTATTCTGTCTAACGATTATGATAAAAAGATTTAAATTGTAGGTAAGAATATTTTTAAAGTATAAACTACCTTATAGAAGTGACAATATGTATATACCTATGAATTTTTAGCATAAAATAAACATGTTTCATGAACTGAAATATTAATTCTCAAAGTTAGAATAAATTAATTGACAATCATAACATAAGAAAGACTTATCACATCACAATAATATAGTGTTTTCAAAGAAAACATGTAATTTATTCTGGTGTAGAGCTATCATTTCTTTCTAGAACATAGAACATTAATAAAATTCTTCCTTCTAGTAACCATATCAAGATTTAACTTTCTCAAATCTTTTAACTCACTGAATACACTGTAAATGGGGATGAAATTTTTAATTTAGTTATTCCATAAAAATTCTGCAGATTTTCATAATTTATGTAGATTACTTTTCTTGAGAAATCAATTATATTTATTGCTTATAGTGTTGTATACTGAAATAGTCACTCAATTGTCTTGCAATAAATGTGAACACAGGCTTGTGTGTTCTGGAAAAAAAAATGGAGACCTTAATGGGCCTGGTAACAGAATCTGGACTTCAGGTTCAGAAGGACATGTGTTGATACCTGTGTCTATGAAACATCTACCTTATACAGGGTCTAGTGTGCATTAAATCCATCTGACAAAGTCATCTCGAAATAGCTGTAGCATAGCTTGAAAACAAGACACTAATCTCATTCAACTTGAAAAAATAACAAAGTAAAAGTATATTCTGCCATCCTAGTCTCAGTTGTTTCTGCATTGTTTTTTAATATAGGATTTTAAAATTCATTAAGATATGAAATTTTTTAAAAGATTAGTAATTTTATTTTCACAATCCACAAAGTCTAATTCTCAAATCCAATATATCTTGTAATATCTGACCTGTGATTTATAAAAGAACTCCTTCTATACTGTCTAATTGGTCTCAAATTCGAAGGTTTCTTCAATGCTTGTTGAAATTTAAAACATAATTCTGATTTTTTTACAGGAAGAGAAAATTATTCATTATATATACTTATTTACTTTTTAAAGCAGCTTTCCCCTAAATACAAGAATGAAATAAGTCTCAATTCAACTCAATGAACTAATTATTTTCAAACTTTATTAAATATAAAAAACAAGAGGTTCATATTTCAAAGCATGATGCTTTGTGCTAAGGTCTTATTATATTTTGTACTATTTCTCAAATGGCATAACATGCATCAAATACGATTCATACCCACTATCTAATCAGATGACCCCTCCTCTACTGTAGTTAAAGAGAAGGAGTCATCTAATCGGATTGATTGTTCGAATCTTAAGAGTCATGGCACCTAATGTGTTAAAATAATGCAGTTTTTATTTCATGTATACTAATACAAACATGGACACAATTGGCTTACTATGAAGGATTCTTTTTTATGTATGCATAAACACTTAAAATGATTAATTATAAATAGCTATTATGTGCATGCATATTAAGATATGTGAAACATTTTGATACTCTGTCGCTTATGTAGTATGTATATTATATTGAGTACCATATTATTATTGTGTTTCTTACTAAATCAAATGGAAAAAAAATTACTGCTGCCATTTGTACATTTATTATTCACTAGCCGCCATCGGCGACCAGCTTGTTGGGCAGAAATATAATTTCAATTGAATCTCTTGTGCATAATTTGATATTCATGATTCCCTTAACAATTTCAAATTGTGATAGACATTTAATCCGTGTTCTTTCAGTAGCTTTGCACCTGTTTTGTTCGTTGTCTGCATGAACGTCCCGAATAGAGTCAAGTAGTCGTAGTGGCTGTATCCTGCAACATCAAATTGTACATTGTTGGCATCAACTTCACTGTTATTCCTCTTGCAAAATAAGCATTTGATTTTTAATTCATTACAATTAGAGAAAAACTCGTACCGCAACTTAATTGATATCATTGAAAAGATAAGATGGTATAAAATTCATTTTGATGCTGTAATATTTTCGGAAGTTATTAAGGCAAAACGCCAAAATTTCGCTTAATTTTTAATTAATTAAAATTTCAAAAGAAGGCTCCGAGGTGCACATACCCACCCCCAAATTATGTTTGTACCAAATTTTATGGCTCTAAGTCTAGTAGTATGCCCGGTAGAGCGCCAACACACATACAGAGACATTCTCCTTTATTGTTAGTAGATTGCATTAAAAACACAACCAACATCAAATACCAGTTAATAATCTGTACTAATAATAAAGGAGAATGCGTGTGTTGGTGCTCTACAGGATAGACTGCTAGACCTAGAACAATGAAATTTGCACAAACATACTTTGGAGGGTGGGAATGTGCAACTTTGAGCTGTGTTTTTTTTTTTTTTTTTTTGAAATTTTAATTACAAATGAAGCATTTGGGTGTTTTTCCTTAATAACTTCCAAAAATAATTTTTACACCATCTGAAAATTTTAAAAATTATCTTTTCAATGATATCAAGTAAATTGTCATACGATTTTTTCTCGAATTTTAATAAATTTTTAAAATATTTTTTAGCATAATTTACAATACTTTTCATTGTTACAATGAAATTCAAAAACTGTTTTCATTGTTCAAACAAATATTTAATTGCGTGTTTTCTTCAATTATTGAAAGCTAAGCTTGGATTTCGTTTTTTTATTTAATCAATTTTTCTCCGAAATTTCTAAAGAAAATCCTCACGATAATAAGTATATAAGGAAATAACGCAGTAAACTAAATGATTATAGTTGCTGTGTTTTAATTCATTTTATCAGCATGTGTTAAGGCAATTGACATGCTGCTGGATGTAAAACATACCACACTATTTTCATGTTCAGATCAAATTCGTTAAATTAACGTATAATTAGATGTTACTTGACTCCATTAGGGATGTTCATGTAGACAAGAAACAGAATGAGAGCAGGGTTACGAAAAGAACGCAGGTTAAATGTCTATCGCAATTTGAAATTACTTCGTTAAGGAAACCATGAATATCAAATTATGCATAAAAGAGTCAAATGAAAATATTTTTCCAGGTAACAAGTTAGTCGCCGAAGGTGGCTAGTAAATAATAATGTATCAAGTTAAAAATTAATGCAATTTGTTAGAAATTAGTTTCTAAATCCCAGTATCAAACTCAAATTATGTTTGAAAACAACCATTTTAATGGAATTAAAGATTTAATATAAACCTGTTGCTACATCTGATAGCTATAACCATCCAGTTTTTCCACAGCAAACTATGTGCAAGAATTAATAGTGTGCAGCAATATGCCAAACAAGAATAAATTTGTCCTTAAATTCATTTAAGAAATGTTTATTACTAGACAAAATACTAAAACCTATAATCCTGTACAATGATTATTTTAAGATGTGGTAATAACTGAGTTAAAATTGTTATTTAAATGTAAAATTAAAGTGTACAAACATGGGGAAAATTACTGAAATCAAAATTGTCACTCAAAGATCAGCATAAAATGAATGTGTAACTTACAGAAAGAATGCAACTTCAAGCAATTTGGTATTTTTAAAATACTTTATTAAACTATATGAAAAAAATCAACAATGACTATCACAACCAAGTAAGAGAATCTCTAAAGTAAAAAAAATGATTTTCCAACATCCTCCATAACATTTGAGTTAAATTACATCTTAACATGTAGAAATTGATGAAACGAAATGTATTTTTGTGTGGCCATGATTAGATTGAATAATTACAAAATAATAAACATGATTTTAAACATTTGAACAAAGCCATTTATTTTCAAAAATAACGATAACTTTGCCAAAATAATACATAAAAGGTTGACTTTCTTCAAAATCAAGAAATCCAATCGGAAAATAGGAACATCATTTAACTGTTAGTCCTGAAACAAAAACAAAAATTTATATTAAAATTCAACTGAACATGATTTTTATTCAAGATTTTAAAAAATTAAGAACATTTTAAGATGAAAATGAATTTACACTCCCCAATGACTGATTATACAAAAAAATCAACTTTGTGAGTCTATGATCTTGGAAAAGAAATACTGAATTCATATTTTACAGGGGCGATTGTGTTCTGGTATTATACCAGAAATCCGGTATTTTCTGATGAATCTATTTTTTAAAACTTAAGAGTGCCAAAGACTCAAACTTCTACGGATTCTCCATAGTTTCTACGCAATTTCGGCTTTTACTACGGTTTACACAAATTATAATCCATACCAGGAAAAAAATTTAGGTTTAGTGGGAATTTTTTTTTCATGTATTCTTGTTGTTTGCTTTGGATTATGCTGAGTCAATCCAAATTATTTTTTTTAGAAAATGCCATACCATAACTAAGAACTATCTTGCTTAAGAATGGTCCCATAAGAATTTATATATATATTCATTAATGCTATTCATACAAAATGTTATAATATTTTTAATATTGTTTTGTTATCAATTTTGATGGTTTCTTTTCAAGTGTGTTATAGAATGTTATTGAAAACTCATGAACTAAGACAAAATAAATTAAATCAATTTCTTATGCGAAAAAAAGCATATTAGAAATTGCATGCAAAAGTTGAATCTGCGCCGTAATAAATGAATACATATCTGTTCCCTACACTAATTTTCCTGCTAAAATTTCAGGTATTTTTTCATGAAGCCACAATCACCCCCGATTTTAGTATATACGGCTATGGTCTTTTTAATCAAAAGCATTCTATTTTAGGAGGAAAACACTTAATATTTTGATTATTTAATTGGTACATCTGTATTTAGCTCCAATTGATTTTATTATAAAATGCTACAAAGCATATATTTTTATTTATTTATTTTTTATTTATTTATTTATTTTTGTATTTAAGACATCCGAAAGTTTTTAAATGCAAATATTTCTATTCACTGAAAAATGAGACTAGAATTGGTCTATATTTTATAGCACAAAACTTTGCTTTACAAAATGAATATTTTCCATGTACTGTCTAAATTCATGTATAAAGTATGTTACATTTTTTTGAAAGTTATAATTGGATACAATAGTTTGTTTTTTTGTGCAAGAGTCATCATTGGCTAAACTGCACCATGCATATGGTTAATTACACACAATCGGCAGTTTGTGGGTTGTAATCTTGAATGTGCTATTATTTTAAAAATAAACATACATATATGGATATTTTTTACATTTATAAGAACAATTTTATGATATGTTATTGAATATTATTTATTAGAATTATCAAAAACTATGTAAAAACGAAATATATTATCATTTATTGTTTCAAGCAAAAAGATCAAAATAATTTTTCTTGATACTTGTGATGCCAACTGTTAAAATGATTGCAAGTTCATTTAAACTACCTCGATTCACACTAATTCTCAAAAAAGGCTCTATTCTTTTCAATGTTGAAAACCAACATTCAATTTCTAATTTAGTCATGAGAAATGTCAAGTTAACTATAAAGAAACAAACTATTTTCTGTTAGTTTTAACAGATAAATTAATTTACAATGTGTGTGCAAATTGCATACAATTTTAAAAATAAAAGCAAACAATAATCACTATGTCATTAAATAACATATAAACAAAAACGATTATCAGCAATGAAACTTTTGTTGAACAGTGCCATATGACAGAAAGGAGATGCTTGTATGTGAGTGAATGACACTATGAAAAACATATGAAGGGAAGAACTTCATAAGCACTGAAGGATTTTTGCTAGTTTTTATAAAAAATAAGAAAATTGCATTATATTGTTGATGACAAATACTATGAGGAAAATGAGATGAATTAATACACTTAATAAAGTTTCAGGGGTTGCAGTGCCTTTATGGGTGCTGCGTCCGATTATCTTTGATTAACAGAATTCATATGCTTTGTTACATATATACTTTTAATCACTTAAAAATGTAGCAGGATAATAAACATCAGAAGAAGTAAGAATTTCTATATTGTTATACAAGGGAATATCTGCACAAGTTAAAAATTTGCTTTGAAAATTAATTTTCAATTATGATATATAGCAATTTAACAAACGTTAACCACACTTCTTTAAATAGATTAGAATTACTATTTTACATTGATTTTGTATAGCTAATGGTAATTTTCACAAGTAATTAAAAGTTTATTTTAAAACAAATGATGTGGTACCATTAAGTCACTTACAGAATAAATTATTCATTAAACAGGTTGACTTAAGCATGACTGTAAAATCAGAGGTGTTTCTTTGTAACGCTTTTCCACTTTATTCAAGGATTTTGCATCCAAATCAGCAATTGCAATTGAGAAAAGATATGGACTTCCATCTTTATCATGTATCACATTATGACTAGGAATGGCAGTATTGCTGTAAAAAAGAAAAAAAAAAGGAATTGCATTATTTTGAACTGTCAGGAGAAGTAAAACTAATTTTAAATCAGGGTTTCTTAACCTTTGCCATTGGTATCCCCTGTTTCAGAAGCAAAAATCTTTCTTGACCAAAATTATTACACAACCCCAATTATACAAAGGCAAGGGAAGCCAGCAGGAGCAATCTCCCCTAAATTTTTTGTATACTCCATAATATATATGAAGAAAAATAAGGCAAATGGCAGTAAAATACACCAAGCGTCCCTAACAAAACAGCAAACCCAAGAGTTTCCCTTGGCGTGCCAAGGCGAAAGGTGTGTATTTGCCAATACACAATATGGCCTTACATAAGAAAATCAAATATGCAATTTGAATACCTTTTTTTCAAACGATTGAAATGAAAATTGGCCACAGATCTACAAATAATGTTAGCAGACTTCATAGCAATTTTTACTAATCTAAGTCGTAGCATTTTCACATGCTTACGAATATGCAGACTGTGGACCCTTCGACGGATTTGGTCCAAAATTAGGTGAAAATCTACATTCCTGATGATAAAACTGTGGACCAAATTTTATCTATCTAGCCATTTAAGTTTTTGAGTTGTCATGCTCACATAAACACCAGCAGACAGACTTCCCGTGACAGATTTTGTCCAAAATTTGATAAAAACCTACAAATTATGTATAAAGATCACAAATCAAATTTCATCCCTCTAGCTCAAATCGTTTTTGAGTTATCATGTTCACAGACAGACATAATTCAAAAATTGTGTTTTTCGGATTCGGGGAGGTCTATAAAATGAGGAGATTCATCAAAATCTTTGTTCGAATTTTTTGACGATTGCAATGCTTTCTCTTTGTATACTTCATATAAGAGAAAGTAAAAAAAAAAAAAAATCAATTAATAATAAACAAATCAATTCCCTTAAATATTGATATATAATAAAAAAAAACATTTGCTAACGGTTTTATTCAACAAATTAACAAAAGTGGTCAAAACCAATGAGGAAAGAGGAAAAGAAAAATAGAGCATGAAAAATATCAGAAAAAATTCAAAAGAATATTAAACTGCAAAATTCTAATATTTAGTCTTGTTCAGTTGCACAAGATTCACAAAAACATCAAAGAAAATTACTCAAATTCTAGTTGATTTCTTGTACACAGCAATAAGTTCATTTGGGAAAATTTTAATACATCTTTCAAATAAGATGATTTTCTCTTTTACTTAATGATACTTCAGAATCTATCAAAAAAATAGTATTAAAGTTTTCCCAACTCTAAAATAGAAATTGTAATACATAGTTTAAAGAAACACCAATTTATATAACAATCATTCAAAAGGAACGAGAAATAAATTACAGTAATTCCATAAAATCAAAGTCAATTATATAGGAAATTTCATTTTTTTTTTTTAAATTTATGGTTAAGACTTTAATACCAAAAAATTAACTTAAAAAATGTAGGTTATTATACCAGGTTTATAATCTCCAGATATAAATGAAAATCTATTAACTAGATGTGATCTACAGATTTTATATGTTTGATGGTAAACTGCATATTTGTGATTTGAACTAGCTTTCAGTCAAAAACTTGCACTATTTTTGGGGAGGATGAAACTTAATGCATATCAAAAAATAAATTAAAAATAGAAAAAAAATTGTTTAAAAAAATATCTTATAAAAATTATGCACATATTTATCACAAATGTTTGTTCACCTAAGGAAATTCAGGTCAACATTTCTACATTTTTCTCAAATTCGTAAAATATTAATTGCACTTACTTTCCAGAGTATTTTTTTAGTACAAGCATTATAGAGCAATCTTGTGCAATTAATGCAACAAGGAATTCCCATACCTGAAAAAAATGTATGCGATACATTAGTGAACTACAATAAAAATTTATTGTTAGAAAATTAAAAAGTGCAATGTTACTTCAGATGTTGTTTTAATAATGTCATCTTAATAACCTAAAAAGGCTTTTAGAAAATTTTCATATATGTTTTTAAGGAAACTCTGCAGCTATTTAATAAGATATAGGAAGAGAAAGGACGTTTTCTTTTTCCAAAATAAACAATCATTAATTAACAACATTAAATTTATATATCTAGATATCTCTAATGAAAAATTTCTACTGCAGACTCTTACCAAATGGTTTATAGTCCCCTTTTATTTTTTTCATTGCTATTCAGTTTCAATTCCATACATTCTTCATCAGTAATTTTATAACTATATTTAAAATTTCTCGATTTGATATTTAAGATTAATTTTATAACTGATATCTTTTATAGAATTATTGCAACGACAGTGAGCAGAAATGCTACAAGTAAAATTTTAAGACACATTTTTTATTGAACAAATTATATAGAGAGATATATTAATCACTAAAATATGTCATTTATGTGCTGAATTGACTTCACTTAATTATATTAAAGAAAATGTTATATTATCATATTTAGTTACATACTTTCCTAGAAGTATATTCAATGTCTGTTTCTCCTTTCACTTGGCAAATTTCCCCTAGATGGGATGGTATTTCTGATATGGAATAGCAACCAATATAGCCTGGAGACCTATAAACATTAATGAATAATATTCTTGATTAAAAACAGCATGATTAACAGATCCATACATATTTTATCAATGGAAGGCTGTTAGTCCTGCATTTATTAGTTAAAATCATTTTTAAAAAATTTAGAAATTGCTAAATAATCTAATTTAAAATTACTATAATGTAATAAATTTCTTAATATTAAATTTTTTGTAAACAGTTCTTAAAATTTACAATTTTTAAAAATTAAAAAAAATTGCAATTTTTTGCACATTGACGGATATTATAATAAAAAACTTACTTATTTTTAATTTTTTGCATCTCAAGGTATGCATGATATAAATTTTCTATATGAAGATTATCCAACATTTGAAGACAGAGAATTCGATATAAAACACAACCAACAGGCAATTCGTGACAAAAATCTAGACAGAAAATAACAGTAAGAACACAGGCACAAATTAATAGTTGCAACTATATTACAGAAATTTAACAGCTTTCTTAAAGAGACATAAAAACCATATTTGAGTGAACAAAATAATTTATAGTAATATAATACTACAAAGATTCAAAAGTACTCTGTAGTTGTTATATAGGAAAATTATGCATGCCTGTTTTTAATACTTTAATCATTTTAAAATTATATAATTAAAATAGAATTGAATGAAATTGATTTCAAAAGAATTTACGAGCAGGTACAATGAACTACGTTAAGAAGCATTAAAAATTAGCCAGAAAAGAGTTCCGCATAGATCAAACAGATAAAATGAAGTCAAATTTCTCATAACAGTTTTTTAAATACATTATCATTGCTGCAAATCAAAATACATTTAAAGAATTTAAGCACTATCTCACTAGCAGTAATTAAAGTTGATTTGATGGAATTCAATAATTCCTGATTCTGAAAACCTGTGTTTTTATTGTCAATATAACTATCTACTAACTTACAAAGATTGTTTTAGAATTTTTTTATTTACTTATTTATTAAATTATATTAGTGAATTTTCTTTTGGTATTTAATCATACATTTATGAAAATAGAATGTATGAATTAACATTACGTACAATTCTAAAGCATTTAAAATTCAGCAGATAAGACATATTTCTTTATTTTGGAACACAAAGTGTTTTATTGTTATAATTTAGGAAATTTAAACCATTATTTAAATGTTAATAAATTCAATAATAATCATCCCAACCTGGCACAAAACTGTAGTGGTGTATCTGAATGACCAGCCGTAGCAACAGAAAACACAGGCACCGAGACAAAACATAAAATAGCCCCCATTTATGTGCAACTCATGCAACCCCCCCCCCCCCATTACAGGGGTTAAATGTTAATAAAAAGAAAATATCTTAAAACCAATTAATAAATAAATACATAAATAAAATGGAAGAAATTAAAACTTATTAAGAGTTGTGTTTTGGGCAATAACAAATACAACCAAGTTGCAAATATGTCTCCCCCCCCCCAAGTCTGTTCAGTTTCAAAATTTTCATTTGCATCCCAATATATTTGCAACCTAAAGTTAATTTTACTCCATGTAATGAGGCAGACAAGAAAATAAAATTTTCACACATATTTCTGAACATATATTAAAATTCATATATATATATAAGAAATCTTTTATTCCCATAGAGCTGTTCAGGGTTTTAATTCAATTTACTTTGATTTCTCTTAATTGTTTTGACTATTTACTAGTATATTTCATCATAAAAACTAATTGAATGCATTACTGAATCCTCAATTCTCAAACGGGGCTCATGATGATTTCCAAACCAGGAGAGCACTAAAAGTAGTCTAATCAAATAAGAAAATTTAAACAGATTTAATTTAAATAATACACAGCTTTTAATTAAAAAAGTTTTTTTTACATATACATATATAATCAACACCACTTAATATAATAAGAAAAATATGCAGGATGAATTTTCCTCCCTTCATTAGAAATTAAGAAAAATAATACAGTCAAGAAATATTACCATTTTCAGTACAACCAGGATAGGCATTTCTACACTTCTGTAAATGGCTTTTTTGGAAAAGTTTGACATTCTCATTAATTTTTCCAGGTAGAGGCTTCATTAATATGTCAATGACTAGATTGCAAAATGCATCACAGTAACTAGAAAATAAATCATTTTTATTGATATATAATTGATTATTGTCCATACAGATATATACAAAAGCCAGTAAATACTAATCTTAAAATTCTAACCCACTTAAAATTCACAAGTAATTTAAAAGTGCATAAAACAGCATATTACAACTCTATTGCTACAGACTACAATTCCCAATTTAATATACTAAAATGCAATACATTTTTCACTGACTCCTTATTATATAACAAAAATCTAACAACAAAAAATTGTGATTGTGAAACGGCATTAATTTCCATAATTCTGTACTAAAAGCTAAAAAAGCTACAAGAAAAATAATAAATTCCACAAAAATTTTCAATCAAAAACTTAATAAAGACAAAATAAAAAACATTTTAACTCAGCAAAAGCAAATTTACAGAATCTGCACTCAAAATATGAAAGGATACATTTTAAGAACAAAGCTAGTTCACTTTTATTTAACCCTTTGAGGATGGCTGCACGGAGAATGTGTGGTTCGATCTGAACGACGTTTAACAGCACACGTGGCAGCTCAGGGCGAGTGCACTTTTTCTAGTTAAGCCTAATTACACTAAAGCTGGTGACCAATGTGACAGTCGGTAGCTAAACGCCACAAGAGCCGACACATATTTGTGACAGTCAGGGGAGAAGATGCGAAGCAGTTGGCACGCCCACATGACAGTCTTCCTCAAAGGATTAATGAAAACTAATCTAATTTATTGATAAAAATGTAGGAAAATATCAGAAACAAGAATCTTATATCATGTAAGGTAAAGATATTAGTACAGGGAAATTTATTCGTATTGAAAATAAATTTTAAAGCAGAGTTCAATGCTCCTATCACAATTTATGTTTGCAAATAACGGATAACTTTTTAATGACTTTTTTTCTCTGTGGAGATATTGATAAAAGGAAGTTATTACAGCATAACTGAAATTACCTGGCAGAAATATCACCAAAGAAATCAAACAGCACATCTTCTAAATCATTTCTTTTCTCCTCTGAATATACAAGTTCTTGATCTTTAAATATTCTAAGGTTATTTCGAGGAGTTTGAAGAAGGATCTTTAAAGCATGCTGCATTCTGACAGGACACCTACACATTTGAAAAATTACACGATCAAACTTAAGAAACATAACAAATTTGAAACAGAAGAGCCTATTCAATAACACAACTTACCCACTAAATAGATCTGTAGGACAATATGTACTTTTATAGCTTATCACTTTTCTTTTCATCTAAAATATAAAAACAAATAATGAATGCAATCAGCTTCTTTTGAATTAAAACTGTGATCATAATGTTAGAATCTTCATTAGACAGCTACTGAAACAGTTTTATTACTAGAATATCAAACATATAACAGATGAACCTTTTTCGATCACCATACAATTTATTTAGTGAAATCTCATTATTATTATTATTATTATTTTATTTTTTAAGAATTAGATACAGAAAATTTTTTTTAAATTACTCCAACCTCCAATCAAATAAGTTTTACAAAATTCAGATTGTTACAACTGTATTGAGAATTGAACTTAAGTTGGTAAAAATGTTGAACGTAATTGCTTCATTTTTCAATAGGACAATTGACAATTATATATATTCATATGAAAATTTTCAATTTTCAATTATTGATCTATTCCTTTAAGCTAACAATCTATTTGTATAAAAATGCCTTCAATTAAACCATTTTACTCTTCAAATTGTTAGTTTGTTAATATTAACTATGTTGATATTTCAGCAAAATTTAAAAAAACTCATATAAATAGAATACAAAGGTTAATCTTCATTCATTCAGTATTCAACACCAAACACTTGAATTAGACAAACAATCTTTTATGTTTCAACTCTGTATTTAGGCTTTCTTTTCAAGTAAAATATTTTTGAAGAAGTAAAAATATTGATATTAAAAAAGATTTTTTTTAAAAGTTAAACTTCAAACACTTTTAAGTTTCCAATTTCATTTTTGCTAAGGGGGAAAAAAAAATTCCAGGACAACATGTTAATTGGCAATAATGTACTTAATCAGTACAGAAGGTATTTTTTTAAAAATAATACTTTTAACTGACGAAAAGAAATAGGAAGCAAACAAAATAAAGTGTGTCATATCTCTCAGATTGATTTATTGATTATTTAGAGTTTTATGGCACAAGAGTCATACCTCTCAGAGTTGTTTCACAGTTAAGAAAAGACAAAACAGAACATTTTTAAAAATCACAGAAAAAGTTAGTTATAAAGAATCTTGGCATCTCATTTTTTTTAGTTATAAAATTGTTTATATAAAAAATCATCTGTATAGAAACTGATTGGCTGCAATAAACACTATTAAAAATTATTCTTTCTTTATGGAAAGTATAAAAATGCTGAACAAATTTTAAGAATTTTGTATTTGCTAATAGACTAATTTAAGAAGATTATCAGAAGAATATTTTTAAACAGAATGCAATTTTCTTAACTATAAAATGATGATTCCCCCACAAGTTCACAGCATTTATTTAATTATTCACATTTAAAATGATTAATTCAAAAATAATCTATTATTAAATTTCAATAAATTTTTAAAGCTGAACATACCTTAAAGTGTTGCATCATACAAAACCGACACATCAGGAGAGAACTTGATGAACAATCTGATGGCAAGAATAACTCCTTCGACAGGAAACCCTGTTTAGGCTACAAGAAACTGAGTCAAGAAAGTGGATTTAAAATAAATAAAAACATCTTAATAAGAATTGACAACATAAACTTACATAATGAATTTTCATTAAAATAAATGGGAAAAGAGTGTATTTTGGAGAAAGATATTTTCTATCAACTTACTTTTATTTCTACACTTATCACAGGTCCAACAGAAGTGAACATTTTCAAATCTGGTGGCAGTGTACAATAATCAGGCAACATAAGAACGTAAGAATTTTCTTCATTCACAATTCTATGTAATCGAAACTCTACAATAAATGAAAAAGATACATGATATAAGTCAAACCATGACTACAAATGTTTTGGCTAAGTACAAGATATGAAGTCTAACTCATCACTCGAATTGAGACAATATTTAACACACATATTCTAGTTCATTGTGGTATGACAAAATATATAGAGATATATAATCAAATATGCTTTTTTTATAATATCCAGGTTTTACATTCTAAAACCAATTGCATAAACAAAACAAGCGTTGCTTCCTTTCATGTAGCTTTACCAAACAATTGGTAATACAATTCGACCTCGAAAATCCAGGCTCCTAAAACTCGTGATGAGAAAAAAATTAGTTAAATAAATTTTAAACTATAATGTTTGAGGCAAGATGTGGAAATTTCAGTCATTCTCAACTACTATTATTTGTCTTCGTGTCATATTTTAATGTCTCTCTCTGTTTTTATTGTTTAAAACGTGTTTTTACATGGAGTTGTTGGAATTGACGTCAAGGTGTAGATCAGCATACATCTCGATTGGAAGTGCATGCGCAAATGTCAGAGGCATTACCAAGGCAACCATTTGCCGTTGCCTGGAGACTCCCGGGTCTGTTCTGAAGACGTCTGTACATGAGTGCTTAATTGTGACATAACTTACCTACACGGTGACATCAGAAATTTGATATCTCTATTGGTTTCAGTAAGATATCTAAAATCTGGAAATTTACGAAATTCGGACCTTCCAAACCCCCAAGCAGTCCAGATTTTCAAGGTTGTACTGTAGTATCCATTACCAAAATATAACTCCTATGCACAAATAGCAGTACACCAACACAGCGCAAGCAACACCTTAAAAAAGGTGCTTTGTTATAAGTATTAAATTAGGAAATACACTATCCAGTGCTAATTATACCAAGTACCATTGTATTTGCATTGAAAAATACCACTCTTCAACAGTAAGCTTTTTTTTGTAATATCTTTCATTTGTGCTTTACAATTACCAGACGTCATCTTTATATATGTCACTAAAGTAAAAGAGTTGTTATATAAAACTGCTATTACACATTGATCCATGCATCAACAAATTAAATATACAAAATTTTTCAAATGAATGGGTACACAAAATAGCACAGTAGAACGTGTGACGTTAAAAAAATTAGACTAAGATCAAAACACATCACCTTAAAAAAGATCAAACTTACTTGGCCTTTGTAAACTGAAGAGACTATTGATTGCTTTAATTTCATCCTTGTGTATGAATACAAGAACCTATAACAAAAGGTTCCATTAACAAAAACATTTTATTTGAACTCAGGACAAAAACTTTCAAAAATAAATGATGAACAAAAGAAATTAATATTCAATATATTGACAAGATGCATGATTTATCATAAAAACAAAACAAAAAAAACAGTATTTTATATGCATTAAAAAAATTCAAATAAAAACTTAATTACATTTTAATATAAAAAAGATATTAACTTTAAAAAACGAAACAAAAATTAACAATAAATCAAATACAGGCTAAGTATAAAGATTTATTTTCCTTATATTAATAAAGTAATAATTTTTTCTAATACAGACATTGACAGATAAAAAATTATTAAACTAAAAAGTCATCAGATACAATATATTGAGAGCCGCCATATGAAAAAATTCTCTTCTGAGGGGTCACTATGAACAAATGTTCATCTCGTTATTATCACATTGTATCTGCAATATCTAAACTAATATAAGTGGCCTATTAGGATAGCATATGTTGCATTCATTTGGATACAAATTGTGATTAATGCATTAAATAAGAATTAAAATAAGAAAAAAAATCTATGGCATTTGAATGTTTATTTCTCATTTCTGAAAAAATACCATCATCTGAACAAATGTAGGTTTTTATAGGTAGGTTTTTAATGTAAATACCATTATATGTTTATTCCTTTTCAAGGAATAAACCTATAGAATAATATTTTTAATGAAATAAAAAATACAATTATGAATAAAAATGGTATCAGTATGGAAATTATTTGAAAAAAACTGTATTATGGAACTTAGCTCTCCTCCCATTCAAGAACTAAGCATCACTCCAAATTATGAAAAGGAAAGCAATTAATTTTTTAAACAAAAATTCAATTTACATGCAAATAAAATGTACAGTCCAATAAGAATATTTTACAAAAAAAAAAATCTTACAGGGCAATTGACTAGGTTTTCACCTAATAATGGTTTCATAACATTTTTAACCATAGAAATTTGATTTTCACACTTTTGACGTTGCTCATCAATGCAGGCCACATGCTAAAAAAAAAAGATTTTCAGATTTAATACTATGATAAAAGTCTTAAAAATAAAAAATAACTCAAAATTCTAAAAAAAATTGCCAATAATGCTTACAATAAATTAAGGCTATGATTTCTAGGAAAAAAAGTATATTTTAAGCCATCTAGAAGCAGAAACTTATGACAAAATTAACTCTATGAAAATCTACATTCACTAACTAAATAATTACATGACATGCAAGAAAATGTATTAGTATATTCATAAAGAGTCGTTAATCCTAACAAAAAGTTATTCCATAGTGTTTCCAATTTCTACCCTCTTCAGCTCTCTTGCAAGATAAGGATTCCGCAACTGAAAAATACCGTATAGCGGGATACTTTCCTAAAACTACTGCACTATTGCCAAAATTATGCACAAAATCATAATAGGTTTCACAAAAACATCATACACAAAAAAATATATTTTAGCCATAATCATTAAAAAATGCTTAATTTAACCATGAACTTAAAAAAAACTAATAATCTCTTATTTTCATTACCAAATAAAAAAAAATGCCCATAAGGGGCAGGTGATAAGCACCTGATGTTTGAAAAATTTACCATTCACTCTTATTTATAGAACAAAATTTATTGTTCAACAATTGATGACATATTTAAAAACTCTAAAACACATGAAAATGTGATTGGCTTTTTCCTTGTATTTCAAAATAAAAAGTGTACTTATGTTAAAATGTGAGCATTACAATTTATCCCTTTCACTAATATCCATGACTAGTTAATGTAGAATTTCAAGCTCCATAGAGAAAATTACGGTAATATTAGAATAAAGGTAAGATATTCAAACACTTATTAGCCAACTATCTTACTCAAATAACTCCAGATATATCATCACACTTTTTTTTCCCCAAAAAATATAGCAAATGAAAGAGTTACTACAGTGGTTATAGAAGATGCAAACTATTTTGTCCTGTGACATTTATATGTAACTACTTATACAATTGTACAATGATTTTTTTTTTTTTTAAATGGGAAAGTAAAATAAATTGTTCACTTGCATTCAGCTTCATAAAAAAAAAACCACTAAATTTCATAGATGCAATAAAATAACAGTAAAAAAAAAAGAAATACAAAGAGTTAATACAATTTTTAGTTTTTAGGGTATTAGAGAAATATACTCTGTTTTTGATGTAATTCATACTTATTATTGATCATTAAAATATAATCCTATCTTTCTAATTCACATTACATCTTTAATTACTAATAACAGCTAATATGTCATTTAAAAACAGTCAAATGCAAGATCCGGAAGAAATTGTGCCCTTTTTTTTTTAATCTACAGATAGAAAATCGTTAAAAATCAATTAATAATTTTTAAGATACTAACTTTTGATGCAACATCTTGTTTTTCTAGACGTATTACTTTTTCTTCCTAAAAAGTAATCATAATAATTAAGGATAAAAATCAAAACTTCAGATTATTCAGGTTATGTACTTGGTGAAAAAAAAAGATTTGAATAGTATTAGAAACACATGCTATTTTAAAATTAGTTATAAGTTCAATTTATATCTGTTATAATGAATGTTTTTCTGCTTATATCATAACATGCAGTCAATAAGTTCAGAATCTTCAAAAGAAATATATTAAACCACATCCAATGAATGAGCTTTACCTATTTTTGATATTTCATTCATATAAATGTAATAAAATGTTTTATTTGTTAAATAAAAGCAAAGAAGATAGTCTTATCAATGTTTATAGCTCTCTGTCACGTTAAAGCTGTAACTAAATAAACATCACAAATGTAAATATACATTTCCCCACGATATCTTTTCAAATGCAGTTGCATTTGATAGTCTGAAAATAAATTATGTTCTAAACGTAAAATTAATTTTCAAATTTGAATGACAGTAAAAATGTACTATCATTTTTTGCTGCTATCTGTTAGCAATTGCAAGAAAGTTTTATTTCATTTAGATACTGGTTACAAAATAGATAATCAAATCATGAAAGATTGCAACCACACCTTTTTTAAACTTATCACAAACCCTGCGTTCCCTTCCCCTCGATAACTACAGGTTTCTGGTGATATGACAAGATGCATATCATGGACTTTGACTAGAAAATTGAGATTTGAATTTGAAAATTAAAAATAAAATCAATCTTCATTCTCTACTCCAAACGTTTTCGGCTCGGAGCAGAAAATAAAGAGATGAAGATCCAAATCATATTTCCGGTCCCGGTACCTACAATCAAAGTCACAGTTAGTGATGGAGATCTAAATCTATAAAATGGAAGTGGCTCGTAGGAAGTTTTTACCAAGTGAAATCCAAATATGAATAATGATTGGACCTAAAAATCAAACAATATAGAATTTTTTATTGATAACTAGAGAGTTTTCATTTCATCTGACTACAGAATTAGGGATTACCTTGGTTTTACAACGAAATTCTGTATTCCGGTCTTTTAAGTACAAGTAATTCAATGAACAGTAGACCACGCTCCCCAAAAAAAATCTGATCTTCATCACAGTCTTTAAAGGTTTATCCAATGTTGTCATTCATTTTGAAGACAATATTGTTTCCAGAGCACAAGAACATCATATTTTGTCTCTCGAGGTGGGGCCTTCTTTGCCAACCCCCATATGGACGAGTTTTCTAGTTTGTTTACTCACATAAAGAAACCTTGACTTTATCTGCTTGTATGTTGGACTTCCGCTTTGAAGATTCCATTGACTTAGCATTACACCGCAATTACGTAGTGCAGGCACTTAAATTTAAACAAGCAAAGCAGAAAACTCGTCCATATACATTATTTCCCCCTTATATATTATTTTCTACCATTATAAGAACTAATAAAATAACATTACACCGTTAAAGATAGCAGGTAATACTCAGGTCTGATTGAGAAAAAAAATTCATTTGAAACTCGAACATTCATCTTTCATATTACAGGAGTACATTCAAATAAAAGCATGTTTTTATATAATAGTCATATATCTAGTGTAAATAACAACCTTATATAGTAGTCATGTAGTGCAAATGACAACTTTATATAGCAGTCATATATCTAGTATAAATAACAACTTTTGTAAGAAAATTATAAGTACAGAAATGCATTAATTGAGAAACAGTATTTATAGTACCATAAGCTTTTCGAGCCTTTATTGTTATTATTATTATTCCTTTTTGTAGCGGGGCTCAGAAATGAAGTTACAAAAAGGAATAATAATAAGCTAGCCCCACTAGCCGTTGGAAAGACCTGAAACTTTGTCTGGAAAAGCAATGGACCTTATGCACCGTTTGGATTCGAGAGTATAGAAAAACAGCTGTGGAGGGATAAACAAAATGATCGACCTATAAGTGACTCAGAAATAAAAGCAGTTCTGAGTCAGCTGTTTAAGTCTAACCACTGGCTGCCGCCGGCAGGTCACGTGTCGGAGGATGTGACGTCACATGCATAAGGTCCATTGATTCTTTAACATGTCGTATAATCGTACAACATGACGATTGTTCGGAAGAAGGAATCCACCGTATGCGGCCAGGAATCGAAACTGCAAAACTGGACATGTGAGGCCAGCACCATACCTCTACACTATACGAACTGATCTCCAAGAAAATATACAATTAATGGCTAGAATGAAATTCTTACTCTCTTTTTTTTATATAAGATAGAAGAAGATTTGAGGATTCAAGCGGAATTCCGTAAATTAAACAATCGTTGTTCATTTCCGTTTCCTGTAAGAGAGAGGAAACAAATAAAATGCGCTCTACATTCTCATTTGGAAACTTAACCCAAGATAAACTTTATTTTAAAAGGATTAAACGAACAATTCCATAACAGAAATATTAAATTTATTTTCCTTTAGAAAAAAACATTGTGTATTCTCAAATACCAAGGAGAAAAATACAAAATTAGTAGCAATAGTAGTTTATTTATCGGTGACTTTTTTAAAGAAAAGAACTAGAAAAATTAAACTTTGAAAGCTTCTAAAATTTTACATTTATTAGCTGCAAATATTTTTCAAATATATCTTAAAAATAGTCAGTCATATGCAATATTCATTAGAAAATTCTGTATCACATTTTGTATTCGTCAATAAATCTAATAAGGGAAAAGTAGATTACATAAATTGCATCACTTACTGAAGAATTTTTCTGAAAAATTGCAGGGAAAATGAAATTTTATTCAAGAAAGAAAAAAACCGCAATTCATTTTACTACTTGTGTATTTACCCCGCGGGAGGGGGGCACCGTACATATACGGATATGAATTGCTGCCAAACAAGTAAGCAGGAACTCTATTCCACTGTGGGCATATTAATGGTTGGGGTTGCGCTACCCTCCCTCCAGTGGGAGGAATCGGGCCGTGGCCCAGTGATGTGCTACTAGGACTCCGTCCTCAGTACTCGAACTGTCGTAACGGCCACTGGCGTTGAAGGGGGTGACACATTTGAGGTTACTACTTGTGTATTGATGAATATGTATTGTGATTGTAAAATAATTTCTCAAATACTTGATCCACACTGAATTTTTCCCCCATGTTTAAATTTACTAATTGTAATCAACCCTCTTTCAGGTATGCATTCTAATAACACGGTTTCATATATAAAACCGTGTAAAAAATGCCGCTTTCCATATAACAAAGGCAAAAATAACAAGAACCGTCCTCGGCATTCTGAAATCCCTTTAACAGCATCATTTCGATATAACAAGAAGAGGATTCTGTATTAAAGAAGGAGTGAATGTATTTTCTTGGTGGAAGTCTTCGGGGTCTATTCTGGTACCCCCGGTTGGGTTGGGAGACGTCACTTTTTCCGCACGTTAACGTGCGAAAAGTGACGTCTCCCAACTTCTTCGAAAGTACTGAAAATAGGCTCAGTGTCCGCGGTCCGGCATATATACAGGGCCATCTTATCGAATTAACTAAGCGTGCTGTAGCCCAACGCGTCATTTGATCCAAGGACACCTAAAAATTTACTATACTGGTTTTATTCTAATTTTGAACCAACAAAATTATTACAAATATAATAGCCCAGATCTGTCTCTCGGTAACACTCTGACGTCACCAACAATAAAACTCGCGTCATAGCATCGCGAGACGTTAAACAGCATTATTTCATTGTTAAATTTCAGACATTTTAAATTTAAAAGAGTTATCGTCGTTCTAATTTCAAATTTAATAGCTCTAAAATAGTGAAATAAAATTTTCTATCGATTGATACAAAATTTTTCTCGCGATGATCAATAGTTCCCGAGAAATTTTAAATTATATTAATTATATATTTCAAACTAATTTCCGTTTTTTAATAGAAAGTATGTAAATCACGTCAGTGGTATAACATGCGCGTGATATAGTTTGGACGCCACGATGCATTTGATTATTTATCGCAATCGTGATGATATAATTTGATATTTTTTGGCAACGTTTGACAAGCAGAGAAGTGCTTTGTTTTGATGAGAATTTCGAAAAAGAATTCCTTTGAAATTTTAACTTTTGACTTACGTTTGACAAGCTGAGAATTTTATGGTTATGGAATTACAGTCGGACCTCTATTTAACGAACCTCTATTTTGCGAATTTCTCTATTTTGCGAATTTTTTCTTGGAACCAAGAACATTTTGCGAATTTCTTCGTAAAATAACCTCCAAATAGCGAAGTGCATTCTCTATTTAACGAACTTTTTCTTGTGATCCAATATATTTTTTTCTCCCTATTTCTCAAAATATTTCTAAACATTTCAAACTTATTCTTTCTTACACATTTTATGGTGATCAATGACCTTGAAGCTGGAAAATATCAAAGCGAAAGTGCTTGAGCATCAAAGAAAAAAATTTAATTCTTCTTTGAGGTGGATAAAGGCGTGGAAAAAAAAAAGGATATTGCTTTAAAATTTGGTATTCCTCCAAACAGCTTATCAACCATAATAAAAAAAATCTTGATAAGATACAAAATTATGATTCATCGAATTCTTGTTCAAAACGTTTAAAAGCATGTGTCTATGAAGATGTGGATGAGGCAGTTTTGAAGTGGACAGTGTGAAAATTAAAAACAATACACTAATGAATTGCGATGAAGACGAAGATAATGAAGATGGAAATGATCATGATGCAGAAATAAACAAACCTTCGTATGATGAAATGCTAAAATTCATTAATTTTAATATAAAATTATTTTTTAAAATTGAAAACACAGTGTATTCCCGTACAATGTTTTGTTTTATTCTTGTTTTCCTGGCAGATTTCTTTTTGATGGGTAAAATATATAAAACAAATAGATATTAATTTACAAAATATAGGTGTGATTAATTACTTGTTTAATAATATTTAGCGTTTATGAATTTAAAATCTGTTTTGTGTAGTTTAAAGTATTTTAGAAGGTGAATCTCTATTTAACGAATTTTCCATATAACGAACTTTTTTTCGGGATTTAGCGACTTCGTTAAATAGAGGTCCGACTGTATAATAAAATTGTTAAACAACGAAAAATACTTCACACGGAATGTTGTTGACCAAGAGGTTTTTTGAATAAAGAAATATGTAATAATATTTATCGGAATGCTTTCAAATTCGCGATCTTCCCTCATTATTTTATCACACCAATAAAACAGTAGCAGACAGCAACAAAAACATTTTCAGTGATTATCTCTTGTGCTACTTCAGAAACATTTTAAAAAAATTTAATTTTTTTAGTCAAAAACAAACCACATCGAATAACTTTCTAGTGAGAGGAATCAACGGGCTTGAGCAGAATCAGTGGTGCTAAAGGTACAAAAAAAGTAAAAGAATGTATTTCAAACAATAACGTTTCAGTTCGTCGCCACTTTCCCACAGACCATTAAATCTTCCTCTTAACAGGTATTGTAACACTAAATTTAGTTCTGTTTGCATTTTATCAGCCTAGATCTGTGTTTATCTTTTTGACTTTTTACTTTCTCCCATTCGAAGTACACAAACAGAAAGTATTGTAATCGGCAAAAAATTCGAACTCGAGATTTTGACGAATCTCCACGTTTTAAACCTCCCCGAGTCCGAAAAACACAATTTTGGAATTATGTCTGTCTGTGTCTCTGTGAACACGATAACTCAAAAACTATTAAAACTACAGGGATGAAATTTGGTATGTGGTATTTACACATAATTTGTAGGTTTCCATAAAATTTTGCACAAAATCCATCAACGGAAAGTCTGTTTGTCTGCATGTCCGTGTTAATGTGAACGTGATAATTCACAAACTTAAATAGCTAGGTGAATAAAATTTAGCACACATTTTTATCATCAGGAATGTAGGTTTGTATCAAATTTTGGACCAAATCCGTCAAAGGGTTGTCTATCTGTCTGTATAATCACATACTTTTGAACACAATAACTTCTTTAAAAAATTACTTTGATAAATTAAATTTGGTATGTGGCCTTCTTACTTTAAGGGTAGATTTGTGTCCAATTTTTGTGTCAATCGGTTAAAAAAAATTGCAAATTCCGTTTTCTTTATCTTAAACCCAGACTTATTGGTAATCACGACGGCTTCTAATTCCACTTCCGCGTGGGACGACCTTCGGAAATCGTGATATGATATTTTGCTTATTTTTTTCCTCCACTGAGTTAAGGGTTCTTGATCGTTTTAGTGCCTTTTAGCTTATTTTTTTTCTCTACATGTGTTAGGAGTATACGAGAAAGTTTAGCGGAGACCACTCCCGCTGGTTAATACACAAAGTGGAAGTATTTATATATCCTTACATCTGTGTGAAAGTATATGTTTTGCAAAATGGAAGCACGAAATGCAGACGAGATCTCCACGTTTTAGACTTCCCGGTGCCCCTACCCCCCCCCCCCGAAAAAATTACTTTTCGAATTATTTTGTTTACCTGCGAACGCGATAACTCAAAAACGTAAAAAAGCTAAGCAAATGAAATGTAACATGTGGTCTTTGCACCAAAATTGTACATCTATACCAAATTTTGGTCGAAATTTTCAATTTTTAAGCAGCAAAAATTTCTTAGCATATGTTGACTTTTTATGTTGCAATAATATCTCTTTAAAAAAACAAATAAATGGTGGTAACTTTCTTGTCTTTACATCATTCTTGAATTCACTAAAAAGCATGACTTTTTTGATATAAAAATAACAATACGAAACCACAAATCCATCGACACTGGAAATTACATTCTCCTACAGCGAAATAATGATTGCTTGCCTATAGCTTAATTTTCTGAAAAAAGTCGTCGCCGCTTTTATTCTCACTTTGTTGTCGTTTGCCGGAAGCGGAAACGAAGAGCAGCGGAAGGAAAGCGAGAAAAGGAAGAGCTCTTTCCACAACGTTACATTAGTTCCTTTTCTCCTCCTTTCTGTTCACGCTTATTTTATTATTTTTTTTTATTCGATTCTATCCCCCGTTCTCAATTCTTCCCTTAATACCATAGAAGCTAAGCTCGAACTTGTAAAAGGGAGAGGAAAATAAAGAATGTTCTTTGGGGCTTTAATTCCAACAACAACAAAAAAAGGCTTAAGTTCCGGTAAAGAAGGAAGTCTCACACGGGAAATTTCTGAAATATATTTCGAAATATCAGAAAGAAACCAAACACTGTTCTTCTTTAGCAATATTGATTTCATGAAGACCATGTCTTGGAGCTTTATACAGGGCACCGACAAATTTCTAGGGACAACAGACTATGGGGTCGCAAATGCAAAGGGTGACTGCTATAGAGGGCTGTTTGCCAATGAATTAAGCAAAAGAAAGGGCTATAACATATAAAGTACACCACGCAGGTTCAATGGAATCAATTTCACAACAGCACAACATTACAGTTGCACGAATAAATACATTACAGGTCGCAAGTAGCATGTTCAAGGCCAGACTTCCCATATGGCCAACCTAGGCCATGGCCTAGGGCACAACAATCGGAGGATGCAAATACGAAAGTAATTACAATAGAATATTTACAAATTTCAGTTGTTTAAGTGATAAAATATTTTTGTAAGATATTTTCGGCACGTTGGTCAACAATAAGGATTTTTGAAAATTAAATTTTCAGAAACAACATTTAAAATTTGCATAGACTTATCGAAAAAATAGAAACATAGTATATTGTCAGAAAAAATCCTGTTGGAATATTTGTTCTGAATAGAAGACTCGCACAATTATGAAACTTATTTAAAGTTTCTAACTACATTTTATGAAAGTGGCTGTGTATATATTGTTTGCAAACTGCAGACTCAAATTTGACATTTACGGGAAAGATGATTCATTGATTAGCACGTTAAGCGCCACGACTCACATCTGAGATTCGAACCATCTATCTAATTCAGAGGTTCCCAACCTGTGGTATGTGTACCCCTACCGGTAAGCGAAGGACCAGTTGGGAGTACGAGAAATTGAAGTTGGTAATGGCCGACAAAAGAAAACATAAGGGATTAAAAAAATTGCAAAATTTTGTTTCCCCAAGTTCGTGTGAAACAGGATTGACAGATCAAAATAGCAAAATAAGGCCAAACCGTCTTTAAAATAAGGCCAAATGTGAAAATTTCATTAAAGCGCACATTTCCCCCTTATTTTGTTATAAGAAAATGACTATCCTTCATGAAAAGGAATCCCACTAAATTGAAATATGTATAATAATGTTCTATTAAAATAAATTTCAAGTGATTTTTTTAAAACATCTACATGCGTAAACTTTCAAAAGGAAAAAAAATGAATGATAAAGGAATTCTGTTCTTGTTGGTCCAGAATAAAATGTTCGAGCGAAATATATCAACTCTTGTTAACAACAACGTCTATATTATTTTTCAATATTCTAAAGTTTATTAGAAAAATAGTTAAAATATATATTAAGAATCGTTCTAAAAGTCACAAGGAAAAATAAAGCCCAAAAAAGGCCAAAAATGAAATTAAGGCCAAATGAAAATTCCTAAGGCTAAGGCCTTTTAAAAAAGGCCAAATTTCCAGAATTTGGCCTTGAAAAGGCCAATATGGCAAACCTGGTGTGAAATGTAACTTCGTGTGGAATAAAATGTAAAATCAAAAATAAATCCTGCAAATATTATTAATTCGAGCCATTTGACTCTTAAGCTGACCTAACCCCTTAACATTATTGATAGAAACTTTTTTGTATAGCGGATGGTTGGAGGGGGGAGTGTATATGACAGTAGGGTGTATGCGAAAATGAAAAGACTACTTAAGGGGTACGCGAAGGAAAAGGGGTTGGGAAACCCTGGTCTAATTAGATTACCCCTTCTCTGCTATATCTGAACTATAGTAGAGAAGGGGGTCAACTAATTACATAGATCAGTGTCAGTCATCGGTGACTGACATGGAGCTTAATGTGTTAGTTTTATCTTAACAAATTTACCGTAAATGGATATAAATACAATATAATAAATAAGACATCCATATGCATGTTATTATTAACTCTACGTAAAATGTTTTCACGTATGATTCCGTACTTTTCATTTTGATTCGGATGTGTTAGTGTATTGAAATTAAATACACACACATACACAATTTCTTGCAATGAAATAATAACAATTGCAAATATTTCTTACGCAAAATTTAAGTCGACATATAGTTATTTATTGCATTTCGTTAATATATATATATATATATATATATATATATATTTATTTATTGTACTGATGCCAGATAATTTAGATTTTTTAACATGTTTTCCCACTGTATTAGGATACTTCTTGTTTTTCTTTAGAACTTTTATGCTTGCATATATTGAAAATCCAATGGAATTATTACCTTCTAGTTTAATTTCATTCAAAATGAATTTTAAAAAAGACTTTGAACTCCTCAAAAGATTGAGAAACAAGTATTCCTTTTAATGATTATGGGACACACTGCAGCATGCATGCTTTTCCACATTATTACGCTACTTCCTGCTTTTTTATGAACTTTTATGCGCGCATATATGGAAAACCCAATGATATTATTAACTTCCAGTTGAATTTCATACAAAATAAACCTTTAAAAAAAGACTTTTAACCCCCAAAAAGATTAAGAAACAAGTATTCCTTTTAATGATTATGACACACACTGCAGGATAACTTCCTGATTATTTTTCCACGCATTCAAACTCTAGCTCCATATGCTAGAATAATCTGAAAACGAAACCATACAGGAAGCATCAGTGGACAGGGACAAAGTAACAAAAACAGAGGAAAAAAGGGCATCTGGATAAATGAGTGCATGCAGGTCACTCAGCAAACTGAGCGAAGAACCAGCCTGAAAACGAGTCGAATGCAGCAATAACCAAGGGCCAACGCACCGAAGCGCGCTCTCTGCAGTGTCCGATCAAACGTCGACCCGACACATGGCTTCTACGGCCAACAGTTCACTAACCGAGGTCCTTTTTCATCAAAAATTCGGGGTGGCGTTTTTAAACAGCAGCGGTCAACGCACAATAACCACTCGAACGAGTTTTGGAATCGGGAAAGATGAAGAATTAAAATAAAATAAAAATAGTCCGCCTTAAATGATCGTAACATTGGCAACAGTAAGTTTAAAAAAGAAAAATGGAATACATTTGAGTGATTCGAATGAAATAACGCTAAATCGTTTGCTTATCAGATGTGTAAAATTAAAATAAATTTCGTCTGCCTTTAATGATCGTTTCGTTGGCAACACTCAATTTAAAAATGAGAAACTGGTATAAGTGATTCAAAATGAAGTCAAAAAATCGCGTGCTTATCAACTGTTTTGACGTTTGAGAATTTAAAATGAATAACTTAATACATGTTAGGCTAATTTTAAAGATTCAGGAAGCATTAAAGAATTCCAATTGGACAAGTGTTAGTACATATTCGTATTCAGATATTCGAAATTATTTTCCTGTTTACATCGAAGTTTATGGTTGCGACGACCGAATTAAGGGGAAGAATGGGCACAATAGATTAGTAAATCATCTCTGGTTCCAAATATAGACAATCAATTCTATATTATTTACACACAATCGGTCAGTGCTACATTTGATATTTACTTTTTATCATTTTCTATTGGCTAAATTGCGATCGTACTCGATTTATAATACAGACTGCTGGCGCCAGACCCATGTCCATTACCAAAAATATTCGTACCATTATAGTTTTCCTCGATAATAAAACTATAATTTATCGAATGTATTTCGTTTAAAGTTACATTTCGATAATTTTTGATGCTATTACTTATTTATTTTCGTTTTTATTGCTGCGTATGAGCAGTACAAATTCGAAGTAAAGAAATTATAATTAAAAGTAAAGTGAATATTCAAATAGGATTCTTTACCTGAAAATAAAAGTAAAATAAATTCTGAATATATTATACAGATAAAAATTAACAGATCCCAGAAGGGCTTTTTTTACGATGTTATGAAGCACAAAATGTTCAGTTAGTACTGAAACTAACAAAATGGATCCGTTTCAAACCTGCAGACTCTATTTTTTCGAAGTAAATAAAAAATTATTAGCATCAGAACACCAAGTTCTTTTAAGAAATCATTCTTTCATCATTATAACATAAGGCAAGGGACAGAAGCTTCAAATCAAATTGAAACAAATTAGAATAAATATCGAAAATAATAAGAATAAACAATATAGTGCATTAAATATATTCAGTTTCTAATTAGAATTTCTTTATATATTATCTCCTCCCATCTCTCTCTCTCTCACACACACGCACACACACGTTTAAAAATTCACTTCGCTGCATATCAATAACAGTTATGAAACAGATAATTGTTTGAAGATGTAGCAAAGCATTTCTTTTTTTTTTAATTACATTTTTTTGGAAAAAAAAATCAAAATCTTCGATTCTTTTCGTACAACATTCATCAAAAGGAATGGTTCTGAATGAATGAAATCTATTCAGAAAAGTTGCGTAGAAATCGAAAATATTCGAATTCAAGCGGATAAGATAGTTTAAATGGCAATTCATAAGCATAATTTCAGTAATAGATCTATCGAACTATGTGCAATCTGCAATGCTCGGCTGCATAGTCTCCGAAATGGGGGTCTAAAGAAATTCTAAAATTAATGACATTCTTTTAAATCATTGATCTTCCTTGTAAAAAATTCAGAATTGTGTTTTTAACTAACATTGATCAACTCACAATAACTACTCAAATTAGTCTTGGCATCTGGTGAAAAGAAAAATTAAATTTAAAATTGTTTGCTTTTAGTAATCGCTTTGGTGGCGATGAATTTAAAACGTAAAAATGAAATCGTTTTTGAGTTATTCGAAATGAAGTCAAAAAACCATTTGACATCAACTACTATTTTGACGTTTATTTCATTCTTTCATTGTGATAATATTTTTAAGGATTAAGGCTTTTTAATAAATCCGAAAAAATGAAGTTTCAGTTTATACATTCTATAATCCACTGAATTCAAATTTCTCTTTTTCAAAATACTCAAACGAAGAATTTAATCTCTTATATCTAAGAAACAGAATAGCACATTGAATGTCAAGGAAAAACACGGATAAAGTAACTATTCATTGCTTCTATTGCCGCTTTGCTAATTTCTGTCGCTATTTTGAGTGTTTTTTAAGATCATTACAGTAATTAAAGACGCTACGCAGATAATAATCAAACATAATTCAGCTAGAACAATCTTTTTATTCTTTTAGATCCAACAACCCTCCCCAGAGCGAACCACACAAGCTATCTTTGTCTAAATGCGAAATGCTAAACCTGTTGCATAATTAAAAACCCTAGAAGATTACTTTTCATGCTTTTAAGTATTCATTACCCGCATGCAAGAAACAGACCTTCTCTGATTTCCTAAAAAGGAAAAAACCAGCTGACTTTTTTTCCGGAAACCGAATCTCTCGCATGAAAACAAACCAGTGTCAACGACACATGCGCAGTGGAGACAAAAAGACGAGTATTACGTGCAGCAGTAATCGGTCAAAGGGCTGCCAGATTAGAATGGCAAAATAACGCCAAATTTTCAAAATAAGACAAAGAAAGGCCAGCCTTCGTTTGAGAATTAAAACAATAACATTTCGCTAAACTTTTCCAATAAATGAGATGGCTTTTTCGAAAAAGAATTACAATAAACTGGTTTATGTTGCCTATTAAATAAATTGAAGAAAATTGTATCCAAATTGAAATTTGATGCCAGCGTAGATTACTTTACCCCAGACCTCTTCTTAAACTTTTTTCTTTCACAACGCAACTCCTTCCCAAATGGAATTTTTGTTTGAGATCCCATTTCTGTCCGAAAAATCTTGACCCCAAAACTGAAAAATAAATAGCAAAAGGAAAAGCATAAATTAATGATAAAAAAAACCAAAATTCAGATTAAAATAATTGTTCCGTGAATTTTAATAAAAATGTTTAAAGTGATTTTTTTATCTATATTTGTTAACAAATATTGAAAAAATAATATTTAATAAAAATATTGAAAGAAGAAGGGACCGTGAAAGCAATGGTGTATTTAAAGGGGGGTGGAAAAATCAGAACAAAATCGAAGCCATTAAAACAATTTTATAACAAAGTAAAGCAGGGTTACTCACTCTTTCATTGTGTACATAAAAAAAATAACTATTTTAATTAATTCGTATTTTTCGCTTTTTGTCGGTAAATTGTAGATGTGTGAAGAAAAGACTTTGGATGAACGCGCGAATTCGCAAACTTTTTGCAGAGTTCGAAAGCAATAAACGACAATATACGTTACTAATAAAATGTTTTTTCTTGGAATCTGTTATTTTTTATTTTGAGATTTATGTGTCCTATATATCTCGTAAAGGGAGAGCGGCATATTGCAAGTTCACCCCTGGCGGCAAAAGTTGTTTGTATTCCACTGTGTGAAAGTTTTAATGATCACTGAATCGTTCGACACGACCAAATAATCAGCAGCAAAAATACAGAATCTTTCATTCGTATGCATAACATAAAAATAAATTTGGTTAGTTTAATTATAAATAAAGAGTACAGTTAATTTTTAAGAAATTCTAAAAATTGTGTATGAAATGAAAACCATTAAAATATAAGAAAAATAAATTAGCCAAATAAAAATTAACAGACGAAATAAAAATTTAAAGCTTCTCCAAGAAATACTAAATTTCTCAAATTTGACGTTAAAAACGCCAATATGGCAGCTCAGATCACGGCAGTAATCGGTCACGCTAATTCTTTGTCATCTGCTTCTGATAAGCGCATGGAGGAGTTAATTATTATCTCTCTGCGCAGAAGGATACGGTTGAAGTAGTTTATTTATACATGTGCTCAATGAAACCATCTGCTGTGTGGAATGTCTTTCCCATTCTACATCACGACACATTTTTCCGTATTTGAATACTAATCAGATTTGCTAGCTGTTCCAGCGCATCTGAATGCAAATGAAAAGATTAGGGCAATATTATTAATGATAATAAGAGGGCGTTTGGTTGAACAAATGGAATCATTGTCCTGTGACCCAGTCTACTAGATTGCTTCAGTCACATCCATCGTGTGCTCAGAAGGCATTGTCTGATTATAATTAGATAGACAGAAAAGTGACTCGTAAATAAGAATTCTTATGGCTCAGTAGTTTGATATTGGATTGGATAATTAGGGGTCTATTATGGTACCCGCGGTTGGGTTCCGTTGTTAACGTGCGGAATCCAACCCAACTCCCAACCCAACCGGGGGTACCAGAATAGACCCCTTAGTCAGAAAAGTGATTCGTAAATAAGAATTCTTATGGCTTAGTAG
>BGPR01006781.1:463-14872 GCA_013235015.1 Araneus ventricosus | reverse complement strand
TTAGTCAGAAAAGTGATTCGTAAATAAGAATTCTTATGGCTTAGTAGTTTGATATTGAAGTTCAAGCATCGAATCGCGGTACTGAATTCTTTATAAAATAAATTTTTCGTATCCGTAAGTACCACAGGAAAAAAAATCGATTTAATAAACCCTCACACAAACGCTGCATATAAATGTGTGCGATTTATAAGTTCTTATAATCAATACAGAGATTAAAGATAGTACTTCTAGACTGTACAGTGGAGTAGCTTAATAAACCAGCGGGAGTGCTCTCCCCTAAACTTTCTCGAATACTTCGCCAAAAAGATGCTGTTTCCCCTCCGCCCGCGTGGATAAAAATATTCGAACCTACTGTAACCCAGAATCCAATGACTATCGGACGGTTTTTCATTGTAGACAGTGGCGGATCCAGGGGGGTATCGGGCTGCAGCCCCCCCAGAGCTAAACCAAAATTATTTATTTTATTTAAAATCACTACAATTGTTTGTTCTTAATTTTATTCTTAAAAAAATAATAATAACGTGACAACATTGCTTTCTGGCTTGACAGGCTCGAAAATTTTCCTACTTTTCTAGTCATTCCACTTGTACTTGCAGCGTTGACGAGGTCGAAGACATTTTTTGGCTACGACATTCGTCACGACGATACAAAATGTTTTTGACCTCAGCCCCCCCCCTTCCCAGACCCGAATCCTGGATTCGCCACTGATTGTAGATTATAGTGATTGTAAAATATTTAGGTAAAGAATCAAATTCAAAGAGATGCGTACCGATTAAAACGCATCTATTACACACTGCTAGGTTTCACTCTTGCTGGCTCATGGACAAAGTGACGTGATTCTCTCAATAACTTCCGCGTGCACAGAGTTTGCTACCAGTACGCATGCGCATAGAGAATCGGATTAGAAAAATTAATTATGCAATTTGAACGCCTTTGTTTTAACCGATTGACACAAAAATTGGACACAAATCTGCAATTAAGGTAAGAAAGCCTCATACCAAATTTCATTCATCTAAGTAATTTTGTTAAGAAGTTATTGCGATTAAAAATATGCGATTATACAGACCGACAGACAATCAACCCTTCGACGGATTTGGTCCAAAATTTGATACGAACCTACATTCATGATGATAAAACTGTGTACCAAATTTTATCCATATAGCTATTCAAGTTTTTAAGTTATAGTGTTCAGATGAACCCGGACATACAGACAGAGTTCCCCCAGACGAATTTTGTCCAAAATTTGATAGAAAACTTCAAATTATGTGTCAAGATCACATACCAAATTTCATCCCTGTATCTTTAATAGTTTTCGAGCTATCGTGTTCACAGACAGACATAATTCTAACATTATGTTTTGCGGACTCAGGGAGGTCTAAAACGTGGAGATTCGTCAAAATCTCGAGTTCGAATTTTTTGACGATTACAATACTTTCTCTTTGTATATTTCGTTTTCGAGAAAGTAAAAAAAAATGGGTTAGAAAGCAAAGATCAGCACACACACATTAATTGCTGATTGTTTAGCAATCAAAATGATAACCTTTTGATTTTTTGAGTGGCCTCTCTTTTCCCCACATTTCAGTGTACGTCAGTTCTCCGACGTTTGCTTTTGGTGTTAAGAACTGTGTACAAAACAGGTTTTTTAATGTGAGTTACATGTGAACTTTTCAACAGAAAATTTATCCAGTCTAAGGTATTTTTCCTTTTGCAGGATTATAAGTAGAATACTTTATGAATAATATTGTAAAAGAAAGAATTTATCGAAAATTTATTAAAAGAAAAAATAAAGCGAACCACAATTTTCGAAAAATATAAATCAATCTGTATATATAGCGAATAAATGTGATAATAGACTTTCAAAGTTGAAAGGCGGTGAAGAAACACATTGAAAGACCGAAAACCAAAAAGCACACTCTTGACATTTTTTTTATTATTATTATCTATACTACTAATCGTTTTCTGAAAGAGGCATGTATTGAATACGATATATTTTTTAAATAAAAAAAAAACTACAGAGATTTTTTTGTAAGTTTTGACATTATATAATTTAAGTTAACCCTTTTTAAATATAGCAGCATTTTTAAGGTTCTTCTGTAAGAAAGCAAAATCGGATTTATGGAATAAATTAAATTAAACTAAACGAATTTAATATCAGCATCTGGGATCGGCTAAAATAAGGTCTTAATCTATTCATTCATAATTATTAGAAACTGGCACGGAGTCATTTTTTTAAAGAAATACTTCAAAATAAGGGAATATTAGGACAGCATTTTGTCGTTTGTTTTCAAAAAAATTCAATTTATTAGGAAAAACATCATTAAATAAAAATGAAAAAAAAATGATTTCGAGTGTTTGAGGTTTCTTAATGTAAAGCTTTTGAGTTGAAATTGAAAAAAACGTTCATTTCCTATATCTCCTAATATGCTCTTTAAGTAAGTTAAGCAACCATACCCAGATGTGTATCATACCAGGAAACTAGCCAGCGAAGACCTATTTTTTCCACTGTGTGTTTTATTTAATCCATAAAGATGCACTACTTCCCCATCAAATCGTTTCCTGTGTTCTGCTTGTTTGAAAAGAAATACGTTCTCTTTGTCTTACTTAGAGCGCCCATTCGCGCCATTTTCTTTGCATTTGGAACAAAGTTAAGCCTAATGTCGATTGAATAAGGAAGCTGGACGAATCTTGGCTCCTTGTCAGATTTTTCCAACTGATAATTCTGTGATTGTTAATTATGGCAAAGGATGACAATGTGTTAAGGATAAGTGTTTTTATTTTCCTTTTAGATAACTGCTGGAAGTAATGCTTGCTGTGATTGTAGGATAGTGCTATTTAATTTAATTAAAAAAATAGGAGTGGTTTTAAATTTTGAAGTGACAAGGAAGTGGTTGACTTTTAGAATTTCTTCTTTAGGATGTAGGGACAAATAATTAAACGTTACTGTAGAAAAAAAAGTGTCATATTATGATTCACACACCTACATCGTCCCTTATTTAGAAAGACTTAGTTTGAAGTAAATACTAATTTATATGCACTTTCTTATTAAGTATTGTCAGATTACGTCAGCAAACATTTACTTTACGAATGAGAATGTGTTTTTTTTTTTTTAGTCTAAAGAATGAAATTCTAATGTCATCATAATTGATATGTCACTTTTTTCTTGCAATAATTTAAAACTATTAAGGCCTAGGCTATAACTGAAGCGCTGACTCAACTGTGGGTCTACAACAATTGAGAATGTATGCACAATACAGGAACAAGCTGAAAACTTTTGCAAGACCTTTTTATATTCTTAAATATCTGTACTGTGTTGATGAGGTATTATTTTTTTTTTGTTTTTTTTCTTTTGAAAAACCAAATTCGAATCAGAGATTCGTTTTGTTGATTTCTTTTAGCCATAAATTGGTCAGTGTGATCACACTGAACGAAAAATGTTCAAATAATGAGTGAATTGTTTAAAGTGGCATAATAATAATTATGAAGGTTAATTAATAATTTTTTTTGTGAATTTTTATATCAATGACTTGACCAGGATGAGAGTGTTTGATTTTTATACCTGATTAGGTATGAATAAACTGTATTAATGCTCTTCAGTTTTAAATGTAGCCAAGAAAATGTTTTAGTGAAACTGTCATTTATGTTTCAACAATTTGAAGTGAAATGTTTTTTATTAGTACGAGTGCGAAATTGATTTACTTTGTTTTATGACATGGATGGAATGCAATATTGAATTACACTGAGATAATCATATGTTATTTAAATCAAGTAAAATTCCAAGCGAATCTATGAAAGGCAGTAATGGTATTGCATTTGTTTTGATCTTTTAACTTTTTCCATAATATTCTAAACTTATAATAAAATTAGCTTCAAAGCATATCTTTGATTGTGTTTCAATATTTTATAATGAATGGATTTTTAGTGAACTGTGAATTATATTACAATAATTTACAGTGAATAATATCATTTAGTGAGCTGTCAATTATATTTCACAAAATTCATAATGTAATGTATGAACACTGATTCTACACCAAAGTTGATTAGTGTAAGAGAAATGATTCCTTATGAGTTTTAATTCTTTTTCTTCTCTTTTAAATTTATCGTGTTTTAAATAAATGTTCAAAATTTGCAATTAAAGGTTTATCTTTGTGAATTATCTCATGCTGACTCAGAATCCATGAGGCATGGCCTGGATGCAACAATGGGTTATTTCTAAAACACAACGCACGAAGTTAATGATTAATATTTACTTATTGATTATTGGTGAAATCTGGCTCTTAGGTAAAAACCAAAATAATTAATAAACTTCTACACAAAAGTACGCAAAAGTATTTAAGAAAATAATCTTGACTTTATCGAGAAAGTCATCTGAGTAAAATTTATTGAATACCCATTTTAAAACGGATATTTTATTTGTAACTTTTTAACAACCCAACTCTTATTTCATTTTCCAGCTTTGGAGTAACGACAAATTCTTTGGACACAAAATGAGGTCTGAATGATCTGATAGAAACATGATAAAAAATTACTAATCTAGTTCTGTAATAGATATAATTACCTGCCGTGTTTTTTTTTAGATAATTAACTATTTAACTGCTGTTGAATTTTTTTTATTTAATTTGTCCAATACTCCTGAACCGCTTTAAGCCAACGAAGCGGCATGAAGTTCAGAAAATCTGGCCACTTTATTATTGGGTCCTAATTATCAATTCTTACAATTGTCGAACGTGATTAATAAAATAAAAGTAAATCTTTAGATAGAAGCAAAGAAAGCTATGTTTTGGCTCTGATTGCAGTAGATATAGATCAGTATTTGAAATTGAACGTTTGTTGTTTTCTTATTATTTCCCATTTGCTACTTCAGAAGTGATGAAAAAATTGATGAACGGTGCCTTTATCTAGCCAAATATGGAGAGTGAATTGTTCCACGAAACATGCAATTACCGACGAGAGATATTCGTCTGCGGAATCTGCTTTGTCCGCGAGTATAATTACACAGCAATCGATGCCAAACAAGGTTCTTGCTGTGTTTGCCTATTAATTATTCATTCTAGAACCAAATAAAAAGTACATTTGCGGACAAATGTTCTTCTGTAGTCAAAGTAGAAATAGAGAGAAAGAGATGGCAACATTCTGCTTCCTTGTCTCTGTTTCGATGAGGACGGAAGTGACGTAATGAAATCAAAAATAAAACTGTCGTTAAAGCGCATGACCGTGTCTATTAAGCGGGATACGAAATGAATTCAAAGATTTTATTTACTTTTGGGGTATGGGGCCGTTCAAATATTACGTAAGCATGTTTTTGGTATTTTTTGACCCCCCCCACCCCCCTTGTCAGCAAAAATAAGCAAATTGCAAACCCCCCCTCTTATAATTACGTAAGCAAACTGCAACCGCCCCCCCCCGTTCTTTTTTTTTACAAAACGCATAACAGTAATAATCTAATTTTAAAAATTTTAGGACTTATTCAAATAAAAAACTCCAACTAAGCTTAAAATGAATTAAAAAAAAACGTAAGTTTAATTTCCTTATAATTTCAAGTTTAAGCTTACAAAAATCAAGTTTAATTTTCTTTTGTCAAATTTAACTTTTTTTTTTCAAATTTAATTTTTTTAAATTAAATTATTTGTGCAAGTTACAAGAGATTTTCGAAAATAAAGTGATTTTAATGTCTTACCTAAGCATCACTCATACTCCCCCTCCCCCCTTGTCAGCAAAAATAAGCAAATCGCAAACCCCCTCTCCCCCCTTGGGTTCTTACGTAATATTTGAACGGCTCCTATGGCCATGGTCTTACTTTATTTAATTCTTTTAAAAACTAAGACATTAAAAATGAGTAGGTAATATATAAATTTATTAATTGAAGTAATTAAAAAAGACCAAGAAAAACAGCAAAAGGAAAATCGGAAGTGCTGTCCCCTTTGATATAGTCAAAACTAATTTTGCCTATATGTTATGCAACCAAATGTTCTCTATTGGAATTATTAAAAGAGTATCTAAAATTGCCTTTTCTACCATAACTTGTGTGTTTTTTTAATTTCCTCTAAGAGAAGTTCTTCTTATTATTATATTTATTATTAATTTGTGATTTGGAAAAGCAATACATTTCGATGTACTGGGGTTAGTAATTAAAAAGGATGAGAAATCAAATTAATCAGGTCTTGATTTCTCAAGTATGTTTTACATTCAGAAATGTTTATTTTTCTAAGTATAAAGGGACCAAACGTTTCAGATTAGTCCAGGCAGTCCAGTTTTTAACATTTTGTTGCACATATTTGAATAAAATGCCCCAGTTTGTCCCGTCTTTTACTTACAAGAAAAGTTTTCACAGTTAAATTAACAAAATAAGATTCTGATTAGCTGGGACAGCACGATTTTTCGCTCCTTATGCAGAATTAATCCTCCGGCTCAGGGGCATAGTTGCAAAATAAGCAATGCCGCAACGCTCTAACCTCTCTTTAAAACCAGCGGGAGTGGCCTCCCCTAAACTTTCTCGTATACTTCCCCAAAAAGGTGCTGTTTCCCCTCCCACCTCGTGGATAAATTAGAAGACCACATACCAAATTTCAATTATATGATGTAAGTTACTAAAAGATTTGCACACATCGAAGCAGCCTTTTAGCTTGCCAGCAATATCTCCGATCTGATTGTTACAAATTTACTACCGATAGTTGTAGTTGAAAATATCATGCACATTGGCAGAGTGCTTAAGAAATTAAAAAAAGCATGAAGAACAGAACTGATGAATCAATTGATACTAATTTTGGTTTGTTACTTTATTACTTTACTTTTATCAACTACTTTCGTTCTGTCAGAGTAAAAATAATGCAAAATCCACTCAGAAAAAAATGCATTACGAAATATACAAAATAAAATTAGCCGCAAATCAAATATGCAACTCTTATTGAGAAAATGTTTCGGCGTGAAAGAAAAATTAAAAGAAAACACTCCATAATTAATTCACTTTTATTCAAGAAGAATTTGGCAGTGAGCCAAGACAGACCGCATTACGGGAACAGCAGTAAAAACGCGTGCCTTTCTTTTGCTTCGTACGATGGCGAAGAAATCAAATATGCAAAATCAACCAGTTGACGGACTTAGCCCAAAATTTTATACGGACATACATTCATGACGATAAAACTGTGTACCAAATTTTATCCATCTAGCTATTCAAGTTTTTGAGTTATAGTGTCTGCCAGTCTGTAGTGACCGCGGACATACAGACTAACAGACTTCCCGTTGACAGATTTTGTCCAAAATTTGATAGAAGCCTACAAATTATGTTTAAAGACCACATACCAAATTTCATCCCCGTAGCTCTAATAGTTTTCGAGTTATCGTGTTCACAGACAGACACACAGACAGACATAATTCCAAAATTGTGTTTTTCGGACTCAGGAAGGTCTAAAACGTGGAGATTCGTCAAAATCTCGAATTCGATTTTTTTGACGATTACAATACTTTCTCTTTGTATACTTCGTATACGAGAAAGTAAAAATGCAGTGCCGGAAGGGTGTCCCGGTGCGTTCCAGCTACCCTATACCTCATGCTCCGGCTCCTCCTCCTATTACAGTTAAGAAAAGCTGCTCGCTGAAGATATATTTAAGCTAACATGATAATGTTTATTGGTTGAATACCATCTGTAAATTGCGATTGCAACATGCGTGATAAAAAAAAAATAGCCCAAAACTCTCTACAGGTCAGACCGTTAGACATAGAGCTACCAAATTTGGCGTGTAGTCACTTCTTGGATAGTAAGTGCTAGCGAAGAAAGGATTTTCACAGTTTTAATTATATTTTTAATTACAAATCAGTTGAAATGTTAAGGCTCTTCCTCAATAACTTCGAAGCATATTAGCGAACAAACACCACATTTACATCACTTTAAAAAATAAATTTTTTTTAAAAAAAAAAGGCTTTCAGTTATACCAGTTCTATTTCCGTACCATTTTTCCTCTAATTTTAATAAATTTTTAACAATATTTTTAAGTATATTTTAAATAATACCTTTTGTTGTTTTAGTTACTGCGTTTATACATTCTCGCGTTGCGACGATATTAAATGCATTTTTAATGTGTGTACACATTATTGTTGCTATAATTAAGAGTGAAAAAATCGTCGCTTAACAAGCAACACCACCTATCTCAGTCTTTTGAAATTTCAAAGAGAAAGATTCAAATGAATTTTTCGCAAGTAATAACTAATATTTCTAATTTTTTTTTGCGTCCGGTTGGAACATGTGATCTCATGTTCAAAATATTCGATATTGGTTACGAAACATTCATTTGAATCTTCCTCTCTGCAATTTCAAAAAATTGAGATAGGTGACGTTGCTTGTTAAGCGACGAAATCTCAGTTGTTCGCAACCAATAACGAATATTTCTGATTTTTTTTACCGGATATAAACATAAGAACGTATATTCTTAGTAGATGTGAAAAAATGCAGAAATATTAGTTATTGGTTACGAAAAACTGGGTATTTTCTTCCTCTTTGAAATTTCAAAAAATTGAGATAGAGGTGTTTCTTATTAAGCTACGAAATACAATAAAAACAGATGAATTAAGCCTAATTATACTACAGTGCTTCGGACTAGAAGGTATTCTATGATAATGTTCATCCGGTTTTAATAATTTTTCATTTATAATTATGATAATTAGTTCACATCAGAATGTGAACGAATGTTCTGCAATAAAAATTCCGGTTGTAATGCGTTAAAAACTGCTAATAGATGCAGACGGCATGCGTGTCTGTTAGAAATTGCGAAAGAGGGTTAATTAAAAAAAAGGGCAAGAAAAAACAACATGTTATTATTTTGAACTGTTGTGAATGAAGTCTCCAAGCATGCGCAGCTGCTTCAGCTTTTCTTTGGGTAAACCCATTCGTGACGTAAGAAAATCAATTCCTACATCCACCCATCCAGCACCACTCAAAGGATGATTCTTTTCTCTTTCCACTTATTTTGGTACTTTTGGATCTTTGCCCACAACTTCGATTGTGAAGCACACGCTCTTAGTGACGCATCGGCATCAGAAACACGATTAGATCTCCCCTTAAAGAAACTGGGCACAGCCTCTTGTGCGAGAAGCCAAAAAAGAAAAAAAAATGAATGAATACGTATTGTACGCTTATTTAAAGACGCACCAGAGAATGGTTGGATATACACGGCTTAAGAAGAAGCCGATTGTGTTTGTCATTAGAAGAGGTCCAACAATGGTTCCCTTTGAAACAGAAATTGCGTTGGTCATCGACAAAAGAAGGCAATCCCGTGCTGGCTTCGCATAGATGGCACAGGCAGCCAGGCAGCAGCAATTGGGGAAGAAAGCTCTTCATCGTAAACAGATTCATTGTCTTTCTAATACCTCCGCCCTTTATGGAAAGGGAAAAAGTAATAACAGCCATTATATTTTGGGAAATGCCGAGCTTTAGGCATACCATTGTTTGACTGATGGGCAAAATTGCTAGATTAAGCGCATGGTGCCTTTGAGAGCTCGAAGCCGAATGGTATTAGAGATTCAGAAAAAAAGTAAATGTATAGCTGTTGTTCGTAGGTTGATGATCTCTGTCTCTTTTCGAGCTTTAAGTAGATTTAGAGTTAAGTTTTGATTGGGTGTAGCAGCCCTTTGATTTAAGAGGCATATAAGCTTTTTTGAAATTTCTATTTGTTTATTATTCATTTTATTTTTCGTTAAATGTGGACGAATGCAGAGAAAATTTCTGAAATATTTCGTAAGTTGACTGATGAAATTTGGAGCAATTTTATTTATTACCATTCATACTGAAGAATGAAAAATTTGTTTTGGTAATAAATTACAATAAATAAATATATAAAATATTGGAAGGAATAAGATATTAGAAATTCCTTCAATGGGAATATTTTTATTTTTCTTTTCTTTATCTCCAAAATATAGCATATTAATATTTGTTTTAACAAAGGTTGGGATAATTATTCATTAAACCTCATTTTGAAATGAACTCACAAAGCCTATAATTAATTTTGTTTGTATGAAAAAATGGAATAATTATCAACTGAACCATGTTTGGGAAAAAGAATCGATTCCACAAAGATTGGAATAATCGCAATCGAATTTTTCAATCTTGTAAAAAACTGAATGGGCACCGCTGCCCAGTTTGTGACCGCCTGTATTATTGTTATTACATATAAATAAACGTAGTAGGAAATTATATACTTCATTTATTTTTTGGGGGGGTTCACCAAAACGAATTAAACATATTCTCATAAAAATTATTGGACAAATCGATTATTGTTAACGAACAATTCGGATAGAAAACACAAACTTTGGACGTATTTTGTTCGCTAATATACTGCGTTTTATTTTCTCATTCGGTAAAAAGTACTATTTTTTTATGTCAGTTTTAGTCATAAAACGTTTACGTTTTCGGTCATAAAACACACCCACTCTTGCAGGAAACGGCATTTTATTTTATCGATATTTTCATTCCACTAATATCTTTAGTTGTTTTTTCAATCTGATTTTTTTCTTCCCTTTCATATTTGTATATCTGTTAAAAAAAGCTTATATACAAGCATATCACGAAAAGTTGTTTGTGCGGTCTGTATTTGTGAAATTGAAGAAATACAGGTGCGTTTCAGAGATTATGTTTTTTCAGGCGTCACTGTCTTCCTTCAATATTGTGAGTCTTTTACAAGAACATGCGAGATGAGATGTCTACGTTGTGGTGGTCGTCATAGAAACGGGCAATGTACTATTTCAAGTAAGGATTATATGACGGAAGTGATTTCTTCTGTTTGTCGATAAACCTACAAGCGTGGAATGAATTTCTTTGGAATATTACCTAAGGCAGTGGTTCTTAAACTTTTCTCACCCACATTTTCCCATTCCTCTTCCCCATTGTCGGTTGGAAAAAGTATTTACGACCCAATGTTCAAAAATTAATAAGAAAATGAAACCTCTTATTTGTTCCATAGTACGTCTGGGTATACGTCATTTTGTCTTGGTCTTTAGGGTTGCCATACGCCCAAGGGTGGCGCCAGAGGGGGGACAGCCCCCCCCCCAATCGGGAAAAATTTTGTATCCCGTCGGGGAAAATATTTGTGCGAGGTATTCAACTGTAGTTGATAAATAATAATCTGGCGAAAATTTGAGACACACTCGTCCCCATGAGTCGTGCTCCCTGTCAGACAAGTGCCCCCCGTCCGGCAAACTCTAGCGCCATTCCTGCATACGTCCCGTATATACGGGACTCTCACCGTATTTCACTACTTAGTCCTGTATTACTATTTGCTCCGTTTTCTCCTTAAACACAGTCAGTGGAGACAACTGAAGCAATTTTGATTTGTCATTATAATTTTAAAGTGACTTGCGCCCAATTTTATAATTATGTGAAAGAAGAAAATAATGTTATTAAGAAAGTAAAATCCTTTAAAATATGACTGGGCTAAAAAGGATTAGCCTTGCATCTTTTTTTACTCTACGCGTCCATTTTATTTGATTGCTGAAAAACTTTTATTATTTTTAAACCATTATTAACCATTATATTTAAAGCATTATTTTTTTTTTATCAGAGTACAATTACCTACTCACTTTTTTCATGTTTTATTTATTTAGCACTGAAACGTCCCATCTCAATGCTTGGCAATTATGGCAATAATTCGTCACTTACTCTTAACTTGATTATTCCTTGGTGAGCTCCAATAAAAAGGAATTTATCCTTTTTCTTTTTCTCACACAATAGAGCCAAATGGATGCTTTTTATATCAGGTAACTCCAGGTCTTCTCAGACTTGTATTAAGTAGCTAACAACCTATTAGCTGATGGGAGTTCACGATACAGAACATTCAGATATGAGTATTCTCTATGAAAGAAATTTTAAGCATGCGAATTGAATTCACAGTAACTTAATTGGATTCTGAAATCAAAGAGCGCGGCCATCAAAACCAAAAGGAATTTTTTAAACAAAATTAAAATCAATGTATTTCCTTCCAATCTCACCTAAAAAATAAAATTACTGAAAATTACAGTTATTGCAATAACAGTGATTATTTTCAATTTCCCTCGTAATAAATCGATCTAAAATATCGCAATATATCCGATAATGAGAATTTAATTTTATTTCTATATTCAGTGATTAAAATTCTAGAATGAAGAAATATCTATATATGGTTACCCAACAATGGCAATTTCAATAAATGTGCTTCGATTATCTTCAAATATTGCTAATTAAAATTTGGTACTTCTTAAACTTTAAAATATACTAAATTTAATTAACATTGTCTGACCTTATAGGCACAATGCTTATGAAAGATCATTAAAAAGCAGTGCAATGCCAATATTGTGTACAGGTAAAGTACTTTACAGTATTTTGATACGAGATTCATTAGTAAATCAATTTCGAGCTGCCTTACAACAAAGCTCTAAAAATATCTACTATATAACTATATATTTTGCTTCTCCAATAAATAAGATTGCAAACAAATTAACATTACAAACTGAATCAAAAAGTGTTCATTAACAACAGGACCAAATTTTCGATACGATATAATGGACAACTATTCATTTTGTTGCGATGTCCATTAGCAATTCAGTGTAATAATTCTTATGCTTCGATAATGATAAAGAATAACAAATTTAAATTGCCAAACTGTTTATCAGAACATGAATAACCCAAGACTCTTCCACATAAATAAATAAGACATAAAAATCCCCCGACGGATTTTGGCACAGAACACTAGTCCCATCACCCCTCGGATCGAAGTGAACCGCTCCTGAGTGAAAATTACTGTGGGTCAATTGCTTTGTCCTTATATTCTCAACCAGTGATGTAAAATACCCAGGTATTTATTTTTAAGGGTAAATACCCTGGGTATATACCCGGGTAAATACCCAAAATGGGTATTTACCTGGGTATTTATTTTTGAATTACCCCTATTCATGTAAAACACAGGCACTACTATGAAATATGATGTCTCTATATATTATAAATATATACAGAATATATATTGAGCATAAGATAAGATAAAAAAAAAGAAAACTCGTAATATATGAACCTTTTAAATTCCATAAAAACTAAAAAAATGAATCAGAAAAAATAAAAACGCAATACTATATCATGGATCTTACATAAAATACGTGGCTTAAATATTAATCCTTTTTAAAACTCAACTAAATTTTTAAAAAAGAAAATGTTGAGTTTGGTTTGAAAATGATAAAGAGTTGATAATAGAAAGTAAAATGAAAGGTACAATTGTTTATAATTCTTTTTGGATTAATTAGTCAAGTACCAGACATTGCTGATAAGTTAGCAGATGTTTCAGTTCTACAGTTTTTAAAAGTTAATTATTCTGAAAGTAATATTCACTTATATCACTTTCAACAAAAGTAAGTTATTTTTTGAAACAAGATTTCAGGAACAAGAAATGTGAATTTTTTGTTGCTGAATCTGTTGTATTATTTGACGGTATAGTAGACATACACACTCACACTCAGTTTCCTGGTTAGACGGGATTCATCTGGATCATGAACATCAATACTTAAATGATCTTAAAACTCTAAATTTGATGCAAGTGTCATGGTTGGAATCTGAATAAAAGAAAATTCATTGGCTATTTTATCCCTTTCAGAACCTTCTTAATCCACCAAGACTTTTGAAACATTTTTTAATGTGTTTTTCTGTTTCTCCATTTTGCTTACATTGTTTGTACTCAACATTACAGCACTTACACTTGGATACTTTTATCATCCTTAACATTAAAAGCTCCAAGAAGGTAACATTCCCCCTTTTTTTACTTTTTAACGTAAAATTTACAGTAATATTAATATACGCGAAGTAAATTACTAACTATTCAGTGAATCAAAACAAGAATGTTTGATTTCCTGCATGGCAATGTGAGTAAATTATGAATCACAAGATTCACTGGTACTGTCTGTCTCTGCTAATAATAATGGAGAATGTGTGTGTTTCGGCGCTCTACAGGACAGACTGCTAGGCCTAGAGCAACGAAATTTGGCACAAATATACTTTGGAGGGTGGGAATGTGCACCTCGTAACCGTTGTTTTTTTTTTAAATTTTAATTAAAAGTTAAACGAAATTTTAGAATTTTTCTTTAATAACTTCCGAAAATAGTACAGCACGAAAATTAATTTTACACCATCTGAAAATTTAAAAACTTGTCTTTTCGATGATTTCGAGTTTTCATTTGATTTTTTCTCTAATTTTAATAAATTTTTAAAAATATTTTTGTTATTCATTGTTACAATGAAATTCAAACCGTTTTCATTGTTTAAACAAATATTCAATTCCGTGTTTCTCTTCCATTGTTGAAGGCTAATATAATATTCTATTGGATTTTCTTTTCTTTTTTTTATTTGATAAGTATATAAAGTATCAAGATAGTAAGTATATAAAGAAATAATCCAGTAAACTGAACGAT
>BGPR01006780.1:4142-76913 GCA_013235015.1 Araneus ventricosus | reverse complement strand
TATAAATAGTTAAACTGTTCATCAAGAGGTTGATATAATTATGTTACCTCAGGAGAAAAGATATAAATATTTGCATTTTTTAATAGTAATTATTGATAATTGTCTATAAATTAGCAAGAAAAATCATGAAACACTTTAAATTAATATGATAAGAAAGTTTCAAAACGCATGACATCATGATATATTTTCTGTCACATAAATGATATATTTCCCATTAACATGAAATTTTCAGAAAAAATTATAAGCATAAAATGCCTCATACAATTGAGTTACGAAACCAAATCTAAAAATATCAATTTATTATTTTTTTCTTTTTAAAACAAACCTGAGGGATTAATTATTTTATAGGTCAAACATCTACTAACATTACACGATTGTTTTATGTTTCCAATCATAATTACGCTAACATGAAATTTTAAAAGAATACATTTTTTTTACATACATTCGCAATGCAATCTGTCAAATTCGGAGGGGGTTCTTTAGGTTTAGATTTTCCGAATAATCTGTTCATGATGTCTAGGGATTAAAATATTACAATCAAGTTATGAATATCAAATTTAAGTTAATGAAGTTATAGAACTGTCGGCCAATTTTTTAAAAAATACTGACTAACTGATTGCACAGCACAGTACAATAATAAACAGAATAGATGAAACTTCAGATCAGATGAGCTGAGTTGAGTATCAATCACTTTCTCATTTATACATTTTTTATAAGTTACGAAACTGAAATTAGTCTCCTTCTAAAAAATAATAAATTATTTTTAAACTTCTGCGTGAGGGAATAGAGAGTTTATTTTATAATAAGTAAGTATTTAATGTTTTCTCTGTGCACTCATCATTCCAACCAGAATTTCGAAATGAATTAAATTTTTCAAGTTGGCAACGTTGATTTTATTTTGAAATAGGACAAGGTATTTTCGTTTCGTTTGTGAAGTGCGTGGTGGAATAGAATTCTACCCTTCTGTTGGAAGGTGTTATTTCCAGCTAGGTTGACAAAAGTATTTCATCTCTATTTGAAATTCGTAAAATATAATTGTCTGATAAAAGGTATGACTAGTAGCCTTACTTTGACTAGTTTTCTTTTTCCCTTGAGAAAGGAATACACATTTTTCGGTGATACGTTATTATAACTTATAAATATAGGTACTATGCATAAAAGTAAATATTTTTGAAATAAAATTTTTCAGCGTATCCAAAATTAACCATAAAAATGTGTATTTAGAGGGGAAACCAAACACGCTTGATAAAAATAAAAAATATTACGTCCGATGCATCGCATTAAATGGAATACCTATTTTTCAAGCAAATTTTGAAACCTGGAATAAAGTTATCAAAAATGCACAATTTCACAGTATATATTTATCCTAATGAAATTAGCATTGTCAACTAAATGTATACTTAGAAGATTCGAAACGGATCGATGCGCGAAACGGTGCCCTTCAAAATATTATATGTCAAAAACTTATCTATTGGTTATATTTTCAAACTGAATCGTCTGTTGGACTACATGTGTTTTTCTTTAACCACTGATTGGAGAAAAAAAAGGTTCTAAATAGCTTGATTCTGATGATCGTGTTTAACAACTTTCAGCATTTATTTTGTTCTTTAAATTGGGCGGACAATTGAGGCGAGAAACAAGTATGCACCCTAAACTCCGTGTTTACCTGATTTTCTTTGACAGATGTTCTGTAAGATTTAATTTGAGAGACTGGAAAACTTTGGTGTACAACAACTTAAAATTCTGTTTTATTTGCTGGAGGTAATTGTAGTCTTGAAAGAAAATCCAAAAAGAACATATGATTGGGTGATTATAATTTTGCTTTAAAATAATTAGATAGGTATATATATGCTAATATAATCTTTAAATAATTTCTTCAGGTGCATCTTTTTTTCCCAGCTCATTTGATCAGATTATGAATAAGATGAGTTGGTACTGAGCTGCTATCTCTTTTCTCAGTGAAATAAATAATTAGGTTCATAACTTTTATATTCTTTTGTTTCATTCTCAATATATTTAATTTTTGTGTTGATTCAGTACTTCAAGAAAGTTATCATAATTTATAATGTAATCAACAATTGACTGCTTAAACATTTTTTTTTATTTTTAATTTTGCAATGGAAATATATTGTTTAATTGGACTACTTATTCCTACATTATTTAAAAAACTTCCATTTTATTCCAATTGACCTTTTTATTCCTTGACTTTTCATGTGATTAATTTTAAGGATTCTGACTTAATTATCTTCAAGAAAACTTTTTTTTATATATTTGAGATTTAATTTTTCTTTGGTTACCCTTTTGAAATTTGCTGTGTTATTATTTAAGAGTTTCTTTTATTGATAGTACAAAATTGGATAAATTTTTATTAGTAATTTGTGGAAATTATCATGCCATCAAATAATGTATCAAGGAATGTTTCCAGAGTGAACCAAATTTTATACATTTAATATTTTAAAGGTTTCAAAATTTTGATCATAATTTATTCGTGGTTTCACTGAAATGGTTATATACTTTGTTCTGTAAGTAATGCATTTTATGAATGACTTCATATTGATTGTGTTAATTATACTATTGTTAAGAATTTTAATCATTTCTCCAAGGGGATTTATTTTCCATTCAAAATTTCTTGCAGTTATGTTGTTGATTCTCTTTTATAGGCTTAAGTGTGGAGTCTTCATTGTTTTCAAAAGACAAAATGAATCGGTGCAGGAAGAAAGTAATCCCTTGGCATGTTCAGCAACGATACATGGAAAGTTTCAGTCAGCTTTCATTAAATCAAACTATTTCAGCAGGTAAAATTTTATTTTAAAATTGGTACATTTTTATAGTAATTTTTTTTATAATTATTTTGTTTCGCTACTGATATTATTCTCATCAGTGTAGTTCTGACCTTTTTGTATTGAAGTTTTGTATTTTTTTCTCCTTGAGAAATATTTGTATCTATATTAAACAATTTATATAAGCATTTCTACAAATGAAGATACAGTTGGAATAGACAAACCACCTTTCAAACTGGGATCTGCAAAACTTTATTTTTCAACTAAAAGTCTCCCTCGAATTAGACATTGCCTTTTTTTTTATTACTTAGACTTTTAAAAACATTTATAAAATATTTTGAACTTGTTACGCAAAATAAAAATATGCAACCAACTTAATTAACCCTCCAGCTGCTTATCCCTCTATGTATGTGTGTTGAAAGATCATGGGTTGATCCAGGCGAAATTTGGGGCTGTTTTCGGCCCCTTCACAAAATTCCACTTCATAAAAACAGCCCCTTCACAAAATTCCACTTCATAAAAACAGCCCCTTCACAGAATTCCACTTCATAAAAACAGCCCCTTCACAAAACTCAAATTCACAAAAACTGCTCCTTTTCTTAATCTGACTTCTTTTTTAAAAGTTTTTGAATGAGGCATTGCACAAAATATATATACGAGTATTTCTTTTTCAGTATTATATCAAATTACAGCATATATTTGGTTCAATGAAACACTTTTGATATTAAACGTAAAATATTGAAATACTAGCTGTTATGCCTGGAGTTGCTCAGGATTAAAATACTTTCATGTCTAATATTTTTGATGCTAAAAACTACTTTTGTATAGAAAACTACAATACCCAAAATTCTTTTATCTTCTGAAACATTTTATATTTAAAATGAGAATATCAACTGAACCAGACGGCTTTTAAAAACTGCTGGTAGCTAATTTTCTCCATAAGTTATAAATATTTGTTGCATAGGTACTTCAAATTTTGTTCATAAATCTTGCAATATAAGAAAGATTTTAACGGATGTTTTGGGACAATTAATTACATACTAAATTTTTAATTAAGAAAAAGCGTTGAAATAAATATGAATAAAATTAATCTTCATCCAGAATTCTTCTAATGTGAGATAGCAACAGTTCTTCTTATGTATTCTTGTTCTTCACCAATAAAAATAAGTGTTACAAATTGTAAATTTTATACACAATTTAATTTTTGAAAAAATTTTTAAATGAGGGCATCGAATTAAATTGGAATCAAACTTGTGTCATGAAAAGCTAATTTTTTTAAACTTTAAATATGTGTAAAAATAGTTTTTGTGACATAATACATATTTTCGAAAAATATCACAGAAAATGCCATATATTGTTTAATTTCCAATTAATGGAAATTTTAATAAGATAAGGGCTTTTAAAAGTTGGTGATGATCTCTCTCTTGTATAAAACTAGAAAATCACCCGTTATGGTCTGACGGGTGCAAATTGCCTCTTCATTCGAGAGATTTCCCTTCAAATTTGACATTTTTAAATAGATATATATGCGAGAGAAATGTTTAAAATTGATTGAAAACAAATAAAATAAACATATGTTTTATGACAGGCAATATATCTTTTATTTACATATCATTTAAATATTTCTTTATTTGAAAAACCTCTTGGTAAACAGCATTCCGTGTGAAGTATTTTTTGTCGTTTAATAATTTTCCTTGTACTTCAGATGCCTTTGTGTAAATTTTAACGTGATTGGGAATCCTAGACCTTGAAAGTGGAACATAGAGAAAATACGGGCCCATCGAGGTAAATTCCAACATGATTGAAAGTTTGCCCCCGTGATTTGTTGATAGTCATCGTGTAAGCTGGAATTAACAGAAACTGGCGGCAGTTGAGAACGAATGGTAGATTCACTTCACTGGTGGCTAATTTAATTCTTGGCAAGAAAACAACATTGCCACGATTGCATTCAGATACAATTTTGCGTCCAAACTATATCACGCGCATGATATACCATTGACGTAATTTACTACTTTCTATGAAAAAATGGAAATTAATTTGAAATATAAGATTAATTTAAAATTTCTCGGGAACTATTGATCATAGCGAGATAAATTTTATATCAATCGATAGAAAATTTTATTCCACTATTTAGAGCTATTAAATTTGAAAGTAGAACGACAATTACTCTTTTAAATTTAAAATTACTGAAATTTAGGTGCTCTAACAATGAAATAATGCTGTTTAACGTCTCACAGTGCTATGGCGCAAGTTTTGTTGGTGACGTCAGAGCGTTACTGGAGAATCTGGGCTACTGTATTGGTAATATATTTATAAAAATAGCACAAATTTCAGAAATAAAGGTAGATTAGTTCAAAGTCTAACCATTGCCCAGCAATGGAGTAGCTATAAATTTGCATTATTTCGAAATCTTTTGCAGGTAATTAACAATTTAATAAGTTTTGAAAAATTCAGAAAAGTCACAGACATAAAATTGGTATCATTATGAAGGTAAAATTTTGAACTTTAAGATGGTCTAAAAATAATTTCAGAGAGATAATTTGATCCGAAGTTACTGCGGAAAAACGGTTTCTGTTAATTTCTAATTAACTGACTGTTTAATTAACATTTGCACTTCGAAAAGTTAATAGTAATCTTCCTCTTATCTTAATTAATAAGTGTGCAAAATTTGGTTGAAATTATTGCCCTGGTTTAGGAGGAGATGTGGAACATACAAACATGCATACCCACAATGACTTTTATTTATATTAAGATGACTGCTAAAATTGAAGGTTTTACATCGTAAAAAATTTTTTCACAAAAATATTTTTTGTTTCACACAAATATTTTTTTTTCCACAAAAATCGAACCCTAAAAAAAAACCTGGATCAACCCCTGAAGATAGTCTATTTTATGTTGCATTCTTCAAGATGCTATTCTTACCTCTTACTATTATGGCATGGAATTATGTTATGCTGCTATAGAATAGCATATAAGTAGCTATTAGGTTCGTTTCAGAAATATTTGGACCTACCTACAAACTTTACATCTAAATAGCTATATAAAAAAATTCTGCAGCTAAAGGATTAATATTTTTAAAAAAAAATGTTGTCTTGATATATAAAAGTTCATTTATTCAGAAGGCCCTAGAGGCGGTTTCATGGCTTCCAATGGAACAAAACTTCACTAGTGTGTAGTACAAGCAATACAACCTGTGAAAACAGGAAAAAAATAGGTACAATTTTCCTCAGTCGGTGGCTGCACCAAAGTTTGAGGTGATATTTGCAGATATTCTTGTAAATAAATCAAAGAAATTTATTTTCATTGTTGTTAAAATTGCTATTCGCAAATTCAGATATCTCTAGAGATTGAGCTTGGATATTGGCGCAACCCCACCTATTGGCAAAATTTTAATTATATATATTTTTGGTTTTTATATGATTGCATCACTTTTACTACATTCTGGTTAAATTTTGTTTAATTTGGAGCCATCGAACCAGCTCTAGAGCCTTCTGATTAGGTGAACTTTAATTATAAACAACCCTGTATTCAAGTTAGTAGAGTAATAATAACTTGGTTAAGCTTCTACAGAGCATCGAAATTATATCTTCTTTGGTGTTTTTGAGAATTTATATACTTTCCTTTGGCCTTTTCTGTTTAGCTCACGGTATTACAATGGTAGTAGTTATTGCATTTTTCTGAAAGGATTTCTTCTAGAATTGTTTCATAATGCTCTAATTGTTGTTATTCATAATCAATTAGGGTTTCAGCTTAATAAGATACCAATACATTTCTTTATAATTGTGGGAACTTACTTAGTTACCACTGTTTGGACAAGATGAACTAATTGGCTAGTCTGAATTTTTCAAACCTAATTTCAGCTTTTGAAGATATCTGAATGCACTTTAAACAAAAGTTCTGCAAAGATAAAAGTGGTAAACATTTTGGGGACTGTTGTGTTTCAACTGTTTGGGAAATACCTTGCTTCTTTGAAAATGTTTGCTGATCCTTGCATGAATGTTAGAGGTATATATGACTGTTTGCAATTTAAGCAGTTGTAAAAAGTTAGGCATAGTTAAATAATTGCAAACTTGAAAAAGAATTTTTTTAATTTATCTTTTTTTCACATTCGGCATATTTGTACCTATATAAATTGGGTAATCATACTTTGTTTTATAAAAGGAAAAAATATGCATATATGTATTGTTTTTAAATTAGCATCTTCAGTATCTATGCGAATGAATAAAATGAGGGTTTCTCAGGCATTTTATGCAATTCTCTACGTGCAGTTTTATATATTTTTTTTCTTTTTACATAATTTTTGTATCATGCCAGCTAACTTCTATTTTTAAAAAGTTTTGGTGAAATTTCTTTATATTCTCATGCTTATCTATTTTTATGCTTGTGAAATTTTAATAATGCTTTCCTTCATTTCAGCTATGTACAAAAAAAGGATCAAGTCATTGCAACGAAATAATAAGCATCTTGCTTTAGCTCTTCAACAAAGCCGATATCTTGCAACTGATAAAGAAAATCTTTTGATAGATAATGGAAAGATTTTGGATATAATTAATGTAAGTATATTTATAGTATAAGTAAATATATTTTATAACTGGGCTTTTTGAATTTATTCCACTTGCTAACCCTTTTCAATTGCATAAATATCTTTTTAGGTAGATTCCTTATAGGAAGTTTATCTATTGCAATGGTTCTCATAACATGATTTCTGGAAAATTTCTGCAGATCTTCACCAATCATGACCCCTCTATAAACCAAAACCACCCTTTGTTAAACAGTTTATATATATATATATATATAACGCTTTTTCCCATGTTATCTTGTGAATGCGATAACTGAAGTAATTTTAACTTGATTTTAACCAGTGTTGGATATGTGGTAAGGATAGTGAAAATCTCGGTCAAGATTGTAGATGGGCTATTCAGCTCAAAGGGGTGGAAATTTTCACTTCCCCATAAATCCTTTTGAATTGAAAATAGAAAGAAAATTTAAATTAGTCGAATTATCACCATATCATAATGAACAAGTTTTGCGTTTAAACTTTTTTGGTAGCTGCAATTGCTTGGAAGTTATGAGCTGAAAAGTGATTTTCCCTCCCTTCCCCTCTCCCTTAACTTAAAGTGCCTTTCAACCTATACATGTTACCACTTGTTGGAAAGCTCTCGTCATTTGCAGTCTATTACATCCCCTTTCATTCTTCGAGCTCTAATCCTTATGAAAATAAAGGGTGTGATGTTCTTTCCCTTATGCCTCCGGACTATTCATTTTCCCATAATTCCTTTACAATTGAAAATAGAAAGAAAATATAAGTTAGGCGAATTGTTGCCTTAAGATAAACAATTTTTGCACATGAACATTTTTGATAGCTGCAATTGCTTACAAGTTATAGGCTGAAAAGTGATTTTTTTCTCCTTCCCTTTCTCTCCTCCTAAATTAAAATGTCTTTCAACCTATGCATGTTGCCCCTTGTTGGAAAGCTCTCGCCATATGCAGTCTTTTCCACCGCCCGCTTTCGTTCTTGCAGCTATACTTCTACTGAAAATAGAGGGTGAAACGTTCTTTTCCATATTATTATTGGTAGATGTATATGTATAACTCTTTGCCCATTTATTTATTTACAACCCACTCCAGCCCAGCCTGAAGTAATTTTAACTTGATTTTAACCAGTGTTGGATATGTGGTAAGGATAGTGAAAATCAGGAGGGTGTAAGGCCTTCCACAGGCCGGAGGGGAAACATAAAACAAAAGAAATGAACTACATTATAAACGAGTTTACAAAAAACCCCAAGGGGTGAGCGGAACAATTTAAAAATCATCGCTGACAGCAGTGTACTCAAAAAATAAAATAATTAAAAAGCAAAAATGCAAAACACAAAAGGCTTAACATTAAAAACACAAAAAGATAAAGAGCAAAAACTAAACAAACATAAAACACATACAAAAGATAACCAAATTAAAATCAATAGCATTTAAAACCAAACAGTTACAAGCAAAAATCGAGAGACAATGCACATTACAAAAACTGCACAGACGCACACCAGTGATCTAAAAACTTTACAATGGACAAGATGATAATTCAAAAGAAACCGAAACAATTCCCAAAACTGTCGAAAACTCGAGAACAGTTAACTGAGTAATAGAGTGACACCAAGTTCAAGAAAATAATAATAAACACACAAAAAAAAAAGCCCACACTATGAAACGGGGAGGTGAGCAGTCAAGTCAAAATTTAGTACTGATTAAGCCTATTGCACATGTCCCCACAGAATCTGAAAATCTTTTCAAGTCGCAAAATGCACTCTCTATTTTTCAATAAATTTTTGAACCACTCTACCCGATGATTCAGTGCGGGCTCTTTAAGATGATGCTCCTTAGTCAGCGTGCAATGAAAAACATAGTGACCCGCGTCACCTGGTCGACCGCAAGGGCAAAGTGGTGAGTTTAATTTTTGAATCTATGTAGGTAACAGGGGAATGGACCGTGTCCTGTTAAAAAGTAAACTAAGCATTTGTTGTGGACCAGTAATTTTTTATTTACACAGGGCTCGAAACTCGTGGCCCTCTTCCCCAAATCTGAGTCATAGTTTTCCCAGTTATATTGCCAATCTTTCATTAAATGTTTTGAATTTAACACAAAAGAGTGGGGCTTGGACATTCATATTCTCGCCATCAGCTGTGGCCAATTTTGCATGGTGAACGGCGAGCTCATTACCCGGGTCGCCGACATGTGCTTTGACCCAGGTAAGCCCAACCGAGTTACCAGCCAAATAAAAATTCTTTTTTGCCTCTATTACAAATGCAGATTTGGACCTCGTACTCCGCAAAGCTTTGCCCATGTTATCTTGTGAACACGATAACTAGAGTAATTTTGATTACATTTTAACAGGCTAGGGTTATGTCGTTAAGATGGTGAAAATCTCGGTCGAGATCGTAGATGGGCTATCCAGCTCAAAGGGGGTGGAAATGGTGTTGGGTTGAAAATTTCATTTCCCCATAATTCACTTATGATTGAAGATAGAAAGAAAATTCAAATTAGACGAATTATTGCCTCATCATATCAAACAACTTTTGTATTTAAACTTCTTTGATAGCTACAATTGCTTAGAAGTTATGAGCTAAAAAACCATTTGCAATCCCTTCCCCCAACTTAACATTTCCCCATAGCTCTGTTACGACTAAAGATAGAAAAAAAATCAATTTAGGCAAATTATCACCTTATCATAATGAACAACTTTTATAGTGAAAGTTTTTTCACAGCTAGAATTGTTTAGAAGTTATGAAGCGATATTCAATCCCCAAATTTATTATTTACCCATTATTCCGTTATATAATTTTTGGACAGCTAGAATTTCTTAGATGTTATGAGCTGAAAAGTGATATTCAATCCCCCCTCCCTCAATTTATCTTTTCCCTATAGCTCCGTTATTATTGAAGATAAAAATAAAATATTCAATTAGGGAAATTATCAACATATCATAACAAGCTACTTTTATGCTGAAAGTTTTTTTACTGCAAGAATTACTTAGAAGGCATGAACTAAAAAAGTGATTTACCCCTCCTGTCCAACTTAGAGTGTGTTTTAACCTCTACATGTGACACTTTGTTCACAAGCTCCCATCAGCCACATTCACTTCCACTTTTTATACTGTAAACAAGCTGATATACCCGGCTTCGTTCCGGATTAAAATGCTTTCATGCCTAATATTTTTAATGTAAAAACTACTATTGTATAAAAATTATAATACACAAATTCCTTATCTGATCTGAAACGATTTTTAAAAACAGCTGTTTTCTCCATAAATTATTATTTGTTATATAGGTACTTCAAATTTTGTTAAAAATTACTAAAGTTAGAGAAAGGTTTTAATGAATATTTTGAAACAATTAAATTAGATAGTTAATTATTCATTAAGTAGCAATATGCTCACGGCATTGCCCGTGCTATCTTGACTTCAACAAAAGGAAAGAGAAAGAAAAAAAAAACGCTCACAAATGGCATGAAAAAGTTTTGAAAACAAAATAAAAACAAAAGATATGCATTATTGAATTTAGGAAAACGGTACCAAGTACGTTAATCCAAAACATTATTAATAAATGTGACAATCCAGCATGCAAAATATCTGAGACAAAGAAACATTTTAAGACACTATCGAAAATAATTATTGAATTCTTTCAATTGATGTATCTTCTCCAAGAAGAACGCAATAGTATATGACGTCACCTGCCTCGATGAGGGTCATGCACCAGCTAGTGAGATTGTAACAATGCATGATGGGAATTAAACTCGTTCCGGAGAACGTCTCGCTGAGAAAGCTGGCTTGCAAAAAAACTGAACTGATCAGGGAGAAATGAATTTTAAAAAAACAAAAAAAGATATTTTAGCCATTCTTGTTTTAAATCCGATATAAATGTTGCAGTTTTAAGCTGAAAAAAATTAAAAATTATAGAGATGTTAGAACATCAGATGCGATAATTTGAAGAAATCTTTATTAAAAATTACCATAAAAGTGACTATTTTTCAAAAATTTCTCAAAATTCAGTAAATTACGTTAGATGTATGAAACAAACTTCATTAGAACGAAAATCGTTTGTTCTTTCCAATGGTGTAACCGTTTTTTGTACAATTATTCAAAGCCATGCTATTGAGAAATGAGTGCGAAAGATCACCCAAAACAACACAAAATATTAAATTAAAAATTTTAAAATTAAATTTTAAAATTCTGGCTTCTAGATGCATTCAGTCACCATTATGACTACCTATGTGCCAAATTTCATGGCTGTAAGTGCGATAGATTCATCTGTGCATCGTAGACACATACACACAAACATTGCCTTTTATAAGTATAGGTTATCTGCACAGTAATTTTGAAATGTATAATGAAATTCATTTTTTGTCGAAATGTTATATTGAGTCATAATTTTATGCCAAATGCATAGAATTTCAATAATTTTATTTTTAATTAGATTTTGATCTCGGTACATGTAAGTCTCCTAAATCTTGGATGCAAATCTATTAATATATGTACTAGAGTTGGTTCAAATAAGTAAATTTTTATATGATCACGTTTTTAAAATCATTCCCTGGTATAAGCAAATATGTACTTTTATAATTCATTTTTTCAATTAGCAGCATGCTGTTCTAATATCTTAATATTCTTGTTTATATTTTAATTGCAGCAACAATTTTAGTTTATAAAAATAATTATGATTTAAAATGTGTACATTTCTCCTAATTTATAGTTTTCAAGGGTTAAACTAATGGATATGGCTATAAACATGAAGCAAGCCACTGAATGTTTGGATGAAACTCTTTTGTTATTAAATTCATCACTAACTGCCAGTTTATCAAAACATTCCCCAAGCAATCTGTAAGTATTATTTCGTGTAATTATATTATGAGAAATTAATAATATTCATTAATTATATATTTTATAATTTTTGCTGTCATTGTAGAATCTAAAGTTAAAATTATATTCTCATTTTTATAGATAAGATGATAAACATTCAAACTTTTCTTAACACTTTGTATTTAAGTAGGTCATTTATACATATTGTTCTGAAATTTTTCTTATTGGTCTAAGGATTTACTTTATACTGGGGGCTCTGCCCCCTGCTCGCTAAAGCTCGCCAACACCCAGGATGATTGCTCTGCAATCCTCCCAGGTTTGCTATGCAAACCCTGCTCGCTTCTCTTGCTACAGTGAAGACACTGAGTGTCCTAGCACAATTATTGTAAAGTCTTTATATATATATGAATCAGCTTTAATTTTGCTTCTGAAGTTTTAACTTAAATCAGCACAGAATAAAATTTTTTAGCCTCAAAAAAGATATTTTTCAAATAAAACTTTCAAAGAAAATTATGAAGATGCATAAATAAACAAATACATAAGAGTTGCAAAATTGAAACAAATATAAGTATTCTAAAAATTAATTCCAAATACAAATTAGATTTAATATTATTAATAGAGATTGTGGTGTGACATCTTAGCACTATGAACATAAAAAAAGACAATATTATAAATAAATAAAAATCTTAAGCTGATTTCCTTTTAATGCTTTCACCTTAATCAGAAGGAATAAAATTTTTTGGCCCAGAACCTTAGCCTACCTTATTTGCAGGTACGATGCGTTCAAATAAAACGTTATTTGTAGGCACTTGCGATCAAATAGAATGTTATTTGCCGGTATTTTTCATACTGTTAAGCCAGTGGTGCCATCTGCATTATGAATTTAAGAAAAAGTTGTTAAAAAAATTATATTTATAATAATGAATTCTAAATTAAATACCTGAAATGTAGAAAATAATTTAAATAAAAAATTACTTTTTAGTACATTAATGAAACAGTGTTTTAAAAAAAAAGTTTTTTATTCTTTTCTTAATTTAGAACATTGTAAATTAGAGAGATGGAATTTACATTAGGAGTTATTTTAAATTTATCGGATAATATACCATGTTTAGAAAAAGGAATAAAATCTAGTAAAAAATTTATTTTCCCATAAGTTTTAGGAAAATATTATCTGAAACTTAAACTATCCGAAATATTAGTCATGTGGCAAAGAGGATGGTGGAAAAAGTGCTTAGGAATATGTAAGAAAAATGTGTAAAGATTTTTTTTTTTTTGAGGTTTTTAATTTTCAAGGATTAAAAATAAATCGATTAAAGGTGATACTAAAATGATGAGATAAATATGGGAGGCAAAAAACGGTGATAATGGCGAGTGAAAACACTCGGAGAAAAAGTTCATCTCAGGGACCAAACCCCGGATCATTGAATTACCAGCTCAATGCCTTGACCACTGTACTATTGGAGCTCACGGTTCGAAGGTGACACAGGGGGTTTTCTTATTTCAACTGTCATTTATGTCGTAGTTTGAAATTTTGAAGATTGCTAAATTTTAGTTTGAGGGGAAGGTTTGATAAAATTTATTTGCAAGTTTTTGATTTAACTATATTTTTTTTAGAAAAACCCAAGTCGCTGACTTAAACTATTTTGACTTTGGCCTACGTTCTCTGGCTCTCATGAGCCATCTACTTCATTTCTAACTGATCTCTTTTGAATCATTTCACCCAAAGTTTAATTATATAGTAAGAAATATTGTGAACTCTACGTCTTAAAAATACTATTTTTTTTTGCGAGAAAAAGTTATTTTACTCCTCAACGAATATAGTAACAGGCTATTCCTATGAAATTATGCTTAACATGGAGGAGGCTTCCGGTTTTGTTTGGTAACAGATGTTACCATCGACAAAAGAGAAATTAATCCCCTTTTTCCGCCACGTCCTTTTCCAACGTAGCGTTTTATATAGATATGGCTGGCACAACAGGAGGCCAATTAAAAAGAATGACATAGCTTTGTTTGCATAAAAAAAAAATCACAAATAATGCTGCACTAGTTATTGATTAATTGCAGAAGTAATAGTCTATCAATTTTTTATCGGTGTATGATTATCTATATCAATTTGTGATATATTGATCCTTGCATACATTTTATGATTTTTCTATTGAAACTTTGTTCTTTTAAAAGCACTTGGAGTTACTATTAATTGTTAGCTTTGCAGAGCTATATGATTAGTTCATGAAACTTTTCTATATGTTTACCTTGTTCATAAGTAAGACGGCTGAGGTAGCATAATTTAAAGACAGAAAGCAGATCAAGATAAATGAAATTCTGAATATGTAATACCTTTTCAGTTGAAAGTGAAACATTAAAAGACGAGAAAAGGCATTTTATATGTAAATGAATTATCAGTCTTATTAGTTTCCATTATTGTATCTTAAAACTCATTGCCTTTTGTCATCACATGACCTGCAAAACATTTATTTTCTACTAACTTATATACTGACATTGCATGAGATTATAAGTTCTTCAATAACTTTATCTTCATGTGTGTCCTTTTGAGTGGCCTGCAATGCGAGTGTTTTCCCACATTTCTTGAAGACAACATTCTTGTTGTTCCTGAGATTTGGCCATCTGCAATGTTCTGACGCTTTCCCGCACAACTTGAAGCCATCGATCATCTGTTTTACATGCGCAAAAAAAGCTTTCCTGTCCTTTGAATTTGACTGATATACATATATTTCATTTTAGGGATTGCTATGCTAAAGTTTGTACAATTCTCACTGATATCATTCCTTGACATTTCCCTAAACTCCATGATCTGAATTCGCTCACTCTCGGGGAACTGAGTTTTACACCCTGCACATTAGTCTTAAATTATTCGTGTTGAAGTTTCAATTGAAGCAATTTACATCTCGCCCCTCCTTTTCTTTGAGAAAAGGAGGGGTGAAAGGAGTCCCAAAAACTTTTGAGATCTACAGTATTTCAAGAATGCTCCAAAATGTTCTACAGGCATTTCAAAATCATTAAAATATTCCAGATTGGTTTAGAATATTCAGTGAAGATTTTAAAAAATGTTCTTGAATGTTGCAGAATGTTCTTCAATGCACCAATATAGTATAGAAGCTTTTAAGAAGTTCTACAAATTTTTAAAATGTGTTGGGGATTAGAAATATTCTAGAATATTCCCCAACTGTGTGTGTGTGTTCCAAAATTTTCTAAAATCTTTTATAATATTCTAGAATTATAGAGAATGTTCTGGAATGTGTAGAATGATCTATGATTTTTCAAAAAGTTATTTTGTCTTAGATTGTCCCAAAATGCATTGATGATTAAAAATATTTAGAATGCTCCAAAATGTTCTAAGAACTTTTAGGAAGTTCTACAAATTTTCAAAATTTAATAGTGTTCGAAAATATTCTAGAACAGCGGTTCCCAACCTTTTTGTTTCTGCAGACCATCTGTTGTGTTAAAAATATTTTGAAGCCCACTAACTAAATATACGAGCAAAAAAATACCAACATATATATTTATATATATATATTACAGGCACTTAAATGTCAGTAATTAGTAAATCTCACTGTAAAAGGATTAAAAATATATTGTTTATAAAGCAAAAAACGAGTGAAGACTCTTGCAGCTCTCTGGACTTCGACTCTTATCTAGCGCTCAGCAGCCTACTAATACGCTATCCACAGCCCATGGGTTGGGAACCACTGTTTTAGAACATTCCCATATGTTGCAGTTTTTTGTAATGTTTTAATTAATCTTAACAGAAGGAATAATTTCATATATGCAGTTAAAAAGCATGCCTCTATATTTTTTCTGTAAAGGAATTATCAGTATATGATTACTGTTAAATATACGCATATATATTATTTTTTTTTTTTTTTTGAATCTTTCAATAATTTTCTTCCCCATCCTTAGAAATTACAGAAGTGATTTCAAGAACAAACTTGAAGAAATAAGTAGAAATTCACCTATAGAAGAAGTGTCAGAAAACTCAGACAGTCCAAATAAGAATATTCAATCTTATGCTCAGAAAGGTAACTTGACAACTTTAAATGCATGTAATGAAGATTTATTTTTCAATTGCAAAATTAACATTTACTGTAATATATCACAAAATAAACAAGCAATAGTGTGGTTGGTAATCTGAAAAAAATTTAACTTCTGGCAGAAAACATACCCTTTGAGTTATAATTATTGCATCATTTACTGAATGTAAAACACCTCAGACCCCAAGTTTTAGAGTTGTGGTTAGTCAGTAATGATGTCATCAAAATGAAGACCAATTAAATTTATTGTATTCTGTATTGTATTTTTTATTCTGTTATATTTTATTATTATCTGATCCAGAAGGCTAAGTTTCACATTTGAGAGTGTAACAGGACAATTTGTGACTTATTGTTTGTTGGTCAGTAGAATGATGACCAAGTTAAAAATTGTTTTCGGGGATTTTTTTTATTATTATTATTATTTAGTCCTGTTTTGATGCAACACGAGAGCAATTTTTAGATGGGCGTTGTAATTTTGAACCATGGTCAGACGATACCCGAGCTGGCATCCCCTTCTCCAAACTTTCATCAACTGGAGAATGTTTCACACTCGATGTCAGAATTCACTTACACAGGCAAGGCACAGTGAAATCGGGTTACAAGCATGGAACTCTCCTGCTCTGAAGCAGAGGCCACAATTTTATGCATTGGGTTGCAAATACTTATGGATGTCTCTGTTGAGTAGTGGACCGTTGGTCTAGTTGTGAGGTGTCGGGTTTGAAGTTTGATACTCGGTTACTCTAAAGAGCCATTGTGTGTATGGACTTGGTGTATGATAAATCTGATGTCGTTGGCCAAACTTCCTGCCGATGATGTGATATAAAAGTTTGGAGAGGGTTTCAGTTGTTACTTCTTATGGAATATCTTACGAATATTGTACTCTAAATTTACAGAAAATATAGTTTAAATATTTCATAAAGGAGACTTTTTTAATTTTGAGTTTGTTTAATGATATTTATACTATGAAAATTTATTTGAACCTCCTTAAATATAAAAGTACTAGAAAATCACCCGTCATACCATAACGGGTGCAAATTGCCTCTTCATTCGAGAGATTCCCTGTCAAAGGTGACGTGTTTAATAGATAGATATATATGCGAGAAAAATGTTTAACATTGATTGAAAACAAATAAAATAAACATATGTTTTATGTCAGGAAATATATTTTTTTTTATTTACATACTTCTTTATTCAAAAAATATCTTGATAAACAACATTCCATGTGACATATTTCTCATTGTTTAACAATTTTATTATAATTCAGTAACCATGAGATTATCAGCTTGTCAAACGTAAGTCAAAGGTTTAAGTTTCAAAGGAATTCTTTTTCAAAATTCCAATCATAACAAAGCACTTATCTGCTTGTCAAATGTTTCTAAAAAATATCAATTGCAATAAATAATCATAAGCATCGTGGCATCCAAACTATATCACGCCCATGATATACCACTGACGTAATTTACTACTTTCTATTAAAAAACGGAAATTAATTTGAAATATAGGATTAATACAATTTAAAATTTCTCGGGAACTATTGACCATAGCGAGATAAATTTTATATCAATCGATGGAAAATTTTATTTCACTATTTTAGAGCTATTAAATTTGAAATTAGAACAACAATTACTCTTTTAAATTTGAAATTACTGAAATTTAGGTTCTCTAACAATGAAATAATTCTGTTTAACGTCTCGCAGTGCTATGGCGAGAATTTTATTGTTGGTGACGTTAGAGCATTACCGAGAGACAGATCTGGCCTGTTATATCAGTAATTGATGTCAAATATAACAACGTAGCAGAAAGATAACTTACTCATATTTAGTGCTCATATCTGTCACTACCATTAATTATGACTGATCAATTAAGTTTTTCAGCTTTGTTAACAATAAAGCAGATATTGATATATCTGCTTTTATATTATTATTATTTATATATTGATCCTACATATTTTTTGAAAAATTGTTAAATAAGTCAAGTAAACATAAAAAATGTACAACGATTTAACATTTTAAGTTTCCTTTATGCTGCCATTTTGATGATGTCATATCAGATAAACGAGGCCTCTAAACCGTGGTGTCTCTGCTGAATTTAAGTCAGAAAATGATACACTACCGAAAAGGGCACAATTTCTCCAGAACTGAAGTATTCTTTCAGGTTTTTTTTTAACTAACCTAACACTACAATACCATTTGTAATTTTAAATTTCATTTAGTTTCGAATAACTTCTTTGCATTTGAGATGAATGTAAGACAAGTGTGCTTTAAATTCACATTTTGAAAATCGAATTATTTTACTGTAATAATTGTGCTTTTTATATTTTGCATTTTCAAGGCTACCATACTTTTGTTTTAATGTTTTTTGTATATGTGGGATCTGGTTTGCAAATGGTACTGCTGGATATGAGCGGAAGATTGATAAAAGACAAAAACATGAATTATTTAGAAAAAGAGTGTCAAACAAAGCATAAATATTCACACCAACCCACTCTTTACAAATTTGATTATAGAGCAGATAGATAAATAGAAGCAGATGGGAGGGAAAAATCTTGAATCCAGGTTTTAAAAATAACATTATTATTCACAAAATCAATCTTGTCACTTTCCAAATTCATATCATCAGAACCGAATACCCAGCCGTTTATCGGTTACCAAGAGGTTCTTACAGATTTTCAGGATACTGAAAAAGCCAAGATTCCTTGTAGCTCAAAATATGGCTCAGGCTTATCAGATTTTCTAAATTCTGAAGTTTTATGGCATATTTAGCTAGAAATTCTCTAGATGTTACAAAGGTAAGGTCAGAACCTTAACTCCTTTTTAAAGCTTTAGGTCAGATTCAGTCATAAGTGTTGGCTTCAAATTTCGCAGGTACCTGATGCAAAGCCTTATCTTTGTGGCTGGAGAATCGCACATTCAAGACCTAATTGTTTCCCCTCTGACTTTAAATTACATTCTTAACTTGAATTTTATAAAAATAATAATTTGATTCAAAGGACTATTCAAAATTAAATGCGGAGGTGCATACAAACTCTGTATCTTACAGAATCTAACATAGGCATGTTGCTAACCATTACCTCAAAGCCTAATTCTGCCATATATACTGGCCTGATGCACATGAAATCTGTTGAGGATATATGTCCTCCTGCGGATGTGATATTGATGTTCGATGAATGGATACTGGCTCATGGTAATCTGCATTATCTGATCACTGTTCAAAATTACAAGGTCTATCCTCAAATAGCCTGTTGTAGCTTCAAAATGAGATCCTAGTCTTATCAATCATTCAATCTAACATCATTGTAAAAAACAAAAGAATGTGTAGCTAGCATTTTTACAGTAACGATAAAACTATATACAATTAAATAGATATAATCCACCTAGGTTTGCTATGAAAAACATGTGCCTTTCGCTCACTACAATAAGAACACTGTTCATCCTAGCAAAAAAAAAAAAAAAAAAAAACATGTATTACTAAGCTTAACAGATTTGCTTCTGATGCTTTAACTTACAACATTTTTTTAAAAAACATTTAGAAGATAAATTGTGTATTCAAATAAAATTAACAAAAAGAATTATTTAAAAAAAATGGTAAATATGAGTTTTAAAATATATAAAGACCATCCTATAAACAAATCGGCAAGACTAAAAATGTGATTTGGTTTAGTTGTCAATATCACCAAAATCGTGCCAACCATTAAAAAGCTCACCATAGGGGAAAAAAATTTCAGATTGCTTCATTTGTTGATAATCACCCAAAACAAATTTTACTTTGGCTACTGCACCATATTTTTAAATCTGGTCAGCATGTTGAAACAAATTATTTCTCCTTCCTGGATGCCTTTCAAAAAATTTTTCAATTGATTCATTTGCACATTAAATTTGTCTTCTTTCATTGTTTCAATAACATTTAACAGCATGGTTGAGATTCGTGTTTAACTAATTGAAAAGAAGGCTCAAACCAAATCTCACTCAATTGTTTAAATTTGAAAAGTGAAATCGCGTGATCCATTCATTGGTATTAGATGTTGCCAAATTTTATAGCTGAATAACACATTTTCTAGGAGCTGCATAAGAGAAATATTTATATAGATAATTTTAGACTAAAATAAATTTTATGTGCAAATTAAAATATATTTACTAATAATAACATTGAAAGTTGTAAGTTTTTGAGAATATTGAAAGGAAATAATGTAAAATTGCCATGATTTATTTTGTGAAGTATTTTTTTTGTACTAGTTTTATATTTATATTTTTTTCTTTAGTTTTAAATTGAGTGCTTTAAGCATTTTATATTAACCTTGATGGAAAATATTATTCTTTGTGTAGAAATTGAAAGTCTACAAATAATTACTCTTAACAACCAAATGTTCATCTGATAATATTTGTTGGAAATTGTATTTACAGGGAAAATATCTCGTGTAGATGGCTGTGTTTCTTCTCCAAATAAGAAATGTAAATTAACAAAGAAAGGAAGGACAGCTAAAACACATTGCAAAGATCTGTCAAAATCTGCAGAAGAATCTTCATCAGCAACACCTACTACTAGTTCTAAGAATATTAGTGTGAAGAGTTCTAAGAAGTGTGGCTCTGCACTTAATATTAAGTCTCAAAACAGAAAAAAGTCTTTACCAAAAAACTCGAGCATAGAATCTGCTTCCTCTTCAAAATTAACAACGCCAACTAGTTCAAACCGTTTTCTTCAAGCAAAAACTAAACAAGAATCTCTACACAAAAAGCGCAAAGCTGTGAAAGTTATTCTCACGGATATTGCAGAAGCATTCCTTACTCAAGAAACTGAAAATTATCATTCTCCTGTAAAAAATGGACCCATTTCTGCTTCACATAGCAGAAATGTTAAATGTTTTGCATCGAATTCTCCTGAAGATGATATTTTAATCAAAAAATATTTTTCTTCTGAACTAACTTACAAACAAAAGAGTTCAGCATCAAATTCTTATGATTCACAGTTTCCTGTTATTAATGATGCTGGAATGCCAAATTGTTCTCGGAATACTTCAAATTCGTCAAATTTTTCCGATAAAAATTTATCTTCTGGTGATATTCCAGAGATGGATGAGGAATCTCCTGCATTATCATCAGTAAAGAAAGAAGATTTTGTGTGCGACCAAAATAGTGCTGTAGTGAAAATGGAGCAGATTGAAGAAAGTGACATTATTGCTAAACATAATAATGGAAGCTATATTAAAAAGGCTGACTCTGAAAAAGACAAACAATCATATAAATCTCACAACTCGAAGGTAACAAATAGAGTGCCTCTTTATTATGATGAAGATGCTATAGAAAAGGTAGAGGGAAATACAGTTGCATCAAAAGACAGAATACGGAAGTCAATTACTAAATGTAAAGCTAGAAAAACTGTTTCACATAAAAAGAAAAGTATTCCTTCTGAAAGCACAGCACTGAAATCAAATTTAATATTTCCTGATAATGTTAGTAAATTAGGTAAAAATTCTTTTCTGGTAACTGCTGAAGTTCATCCTCCTCCAAATGGTATTTATGCACAAGAAATTAAGAGTAAAATGTGTGTTTCTGAAAAAATGGAGCCATGTGTTGTTCTGTCCGACATTTTCAAATCCAATCGAGGCTTGCTTTCTGAAATGGTCGGTAATGGTTTGCGTGAAAATGGAAGCATACAGAAAACTATTACAAATCCTGCTGCAGCTCCATTGGCTGAAATGAATACTACTGATGCTGTAAACAAGAATTCGTCTTATAATGTGAATGACTTGAACGCTTTTAATATGGATTGTGAAAATGCAGGTATTTGAACTTTTTTATTTTTATATCTATTATAATTTTCCTTCATTGTACAGATTTTGATTATTCTACAAGTTCAATATATTGCTCGATTTCATATGTATAGCTTGGGGGTTCTCTACCTTTTTAACTTTTGTACCTTAATAGAAAGCAAAAATATATGAACTACTATAAGAGCATTTTCCAATTAAAATTCGATGCATCAGAGTGTTTATAATCAAAGAATAAAACATTTTAAGTTTATTAAATTATATTGAGATGTAAAATTTGTACATCATAATAAAATATATTTTATAGTAATGATGGATAGTAATGCGTAATAGTAAATATTAAGATTTATTATTGATGAGAATTAATGTGACCACTGATCTTGTTTCAACATGCCATGCCTTATCTTTGCTATTTTCGATTGTAAGTCGGATTCAAGTTTCAACAGTATCTTATATTTATTTTTAATTCATAGCATGGCTGAAAATCCTGTTTCATGAAGATTCTAGTTTTGAAAGTCATTAAAAATTTTTGTGCTTCATTGGAAATATACTTATATTTTGTCTCTTCTTTTTAACAAAAAAATAATAATAATAAGCTCTCTTTTTTAACTCATTCATGAGATTTCTGTTGTGTGAAATAACTAAATGTCGCTGTCTTTCTTGAACTGAAACATTATCTAGTAAAATTACATCACATTCTTAATTTGTTGATTCCATTTGTGAAAGACACGACTTCAGACAACTTTCTTGCCCAATTTTAAGTACTAAATATTAGTGTATCTAAATGAAATTCAGTATGCTGATGTATCTATGTTCCTTATTTACAAATAATATGAAACTTTTAACCCAAGAAAAAATAAGTTACATTTACAAGGTAAAAATGCATCTTGACAAACATGACAAAAAACAGACGTGATTTTGAGTGACCCTTCATTATCATTCAATTGTGACACATGTGAAATTTTAGCTTACACAAACAGAACTTTCATCTGATATGTAATTTTTTAAAAGTTATTAAATTTAAATAAATAAAAAAATATTTAATAGTGTGACAGACATGACAAGGATTTGTGACAGACATGACACGTGTAAAAATTTGAATCGTCTTTGAACATTCCTTTCTTAATTTTAACTTTATTTTTCATTAATGATGTACAATGATATTTTTTATACATAATGCATTATATTATTCATAGAAATTCTCAAAATTTATAAAATCCTCGAGAATTGAGCAATGTAGGAGCTAACGCAGTTGATACAATTTTTTCTCTTTTATACCAAACTGCATGCTCAACCGATTGAAATTTAAACATTCCTTTTATTTTAGTTGGCACCAAGCACTTTATTTGGTATTGCTCATTTGCTATTTCTGTTATCAGGCCTTGGAATTCTTCATTATCATACTGTACAATTACCCACTGCAGTTTCAGATTTTCTGTTTTTTCGCCTTCTAAAGACTGTTCATCACAGTCACCAGATCTGAAATTAAACATAGTACCTTTTTCACAGTTAGATGCAAGAGTGCAAAATACAATACCAGATGCATATGAGCAAAAGCAGCGTGCTGTACTTGTTCCTGGCATTCCGTTTATTTCTTGACCATTAGTAACCCACATCTCATCCAGTTTTGCTTTTACAGCTTCTATTTGCTCTCCTGATTCATATAGGATATTTATTCCTGTGCAGCAAATTTTCTTCGCGTCATTTGCAAATCCAAGCGATGTTGTAGTATCAGCCTTTCTGACTCTCCTGTCCTCGAGCACAACGCTTTATGGTCCCACCTATACCATCAATACAACCTTTGCCATGAGATGTGATTGAGAAATGCCAGGTTGTGGGTATCTCATTCAATGTCATCGAGAAAATTGTGTATTTTTATGTAAAGTGCTGCGAACTTCCATCTGAAAATTCTGTTGCACTTTTAACTCGGGGTGTTTTTCTGAAAATTTTTCTAGAATTAATTTATTAAATAGTACTTATTGTGGTAGTTTTAATCAGAGAATCACAATATAAGAACTAATGTTGTACAAAAAGTTGTTGCCATCAATAATGAGAAAAATGAATGAAAGAAAACGGATTGTGGCAGACATGACAATTTTAAAACTTTTACAGTTGAGTTAATTTTCTGATTTTATTTTCATTTTTCATCATAAGCTGTTCCTTGTGATACAAAAAAAAGAGAGAAAATATACTATTAAGACTTTTATGTAGGTAGATATTTTTTTAAACTAGAAAAGAACATATTTTTTGTGACAGACATGACAAGACATTAACATAAAAATATCATTGTAACAAAAAATTATATCAGTTTATAATAGTAATTTTGGTGTTTTTTAGAAAGGAGTAAGTCAATCTTCAAAACAAAATTATAAAAATAAGAGTTATTTAATTCTTTGAATGCTTTAGTAGATATAAAAGTCTGGATAATCATAGTTGATATTTTGTTTCAAAGCAAGTAGTAAAAAGAAATTAACATTAAAAAATTACTTTTACATATACAATGTTTACCTTCTTATTTTCGAGAGGTTTGATATGTTTCCCATAAGTTAGAATGAAAAAACATTAAATTAATTGAAAATTTTAAAATGGTCTCTAAGTCAAGCTTTGCGTGGAATTGAACAATTATGTATTCTAGTTTTTATCACAGCTGCACTTATTTCGCCATGTATAATAAAGACAATTATATTGAAACCTCATGTAAACTAGAATTCAGTTTTACAAAAATATCAGAAAAATATGCTAAATATGATAGCCAGGGTTTATTAGTAATAAAGATTAAAACAAAATGTTAAAAGGGGTGCCATTTTACATTCATGTAAATCTTTTGTATAAACATTGTGCCAGCCAAAAATAATAAAACGTGCTGTTAGTGGTATGTAGGTTGAGAACCCCCGATCTAGATTGGTGCGCTTTATGTATCGTCGCATTTAAATACACTCAAATGTAATTCAAAATTATTTTTAATTGGAGAGGTCTTAAACTTGGAGGCCAATGGTTTTTTTTTTTTTTTTTACTACAATTGCAATATTTTCTCTTTTTGTACTAGAAAATAAAAATGACAGATTTATCTTAAAATAGGATAAGACAGCACTATATTATAATTTATCTAGTTTAGACCAATAATTTCTTCTTGAAACTTAAGCACAATTGGCATATTTTTTCACAGTTAAGCATACACTACCTGTAATTTAAATTATTAAGGGTAGACTACTAATTAGACATTTTCATACATCATGATGATCTGGTGACAGTGTATATCATTAGAAGTTAGAGGTACATGATTCCACCCAAGTTCCAACTTGTATGGAACAAGACTTGAAGAGCAAACTTCCAGGTCAGGTGTTTCTTCTTTTTTTTTATCTGATTTAAAATTGTATGGTCTGTCCCTTTCCATAGTTTCAGATCAGCGTGTTATTTAAACCAAATGTCTATTGAATATCTTACATGCCAAATCTCACTCTATATGTAAATTTGCCTATACGGTGTATATTTCTTTTGTTTCTTGAAGTAAAGTGAATTTTTTTTTATATAGGCAATTGCTAATTATTCAACTTTCCTTCTAAAAATGACTACTCTCAAATAGAAATCATTATTGCAAACATATATATTTAATTTATTATATTTTTATGTATATTATTTTAATGTTTGAAGTTTAATATGCTGTATTTATGTAGACTGTATGAGTATTTTACTTTACAAGTTTAATTTATTTAACTTTCCTTCTATTGGGTTGTTCAGAAAGTTTCCATCATTTTTTGATAGTTTGCACTGATCACAGCAGGGTCACTTAATTGCTGTTATCAATCTTTGAAATTATATATTTTTTGAAAGGTGGTGCTTTCCCTGGTATTATGTGTCTGATCACCATCAACGTTAGTGTAATTGTTTTTGTTTGGTGTCGGAGTAAATATGGAGAACAAAAAAAGTGCATTTTTGACAATTAATGCTTTTTTACAACCACAAAGGTAAGAATGCCTTTTAATCCAAGGATTGTTTATGGAGACAATTCTCTAACTGCACAAGCAATGCACAAATGGTTTGTAAAATTCAGATGGGAAAATTTCACATTTAAAATTAGCAACGCTATGGTACTTCATCCATAGTTGATGATGTCTAAATTAAGTCAATGTTTACTATTAATCCATGTATTACCACTCATAAAATAGCTGACTCGAAGTGTCAAATTTGACCGTTTATGAGCACCTGATATGACTTGACTTCAGCGGTTGCCTTGGTGATTGGATAATCCACAAATTAAGAAAATATTGGAAATGGACCGTATTTCTATTGTGATTTATTTCTCAACCACAACAAAGGATTCATTTTTGAAATTAATGATAACAGCCAATGAGAATTATATTGTCTACATTAATGATGAGTGAATGCATCAACCACCCCAACACCAAATATCCATTCCCAAAATGTTATACTCTGTTGCTTGTGGGATTGGGAGGGTCTTGTACAGGGGTGGGGGACCTTAAAGGCCTCGTGGAATTCAGCAGTTGGGCAAAAGGCGCTCGAACAGAATCTTAGCCCCTTCTTTGTTAGCATCACATGTTACACGTTCGGCTCTTTTGTGCCAAAATTTATAATTAAGTCAGTGTAAAAATTCGTTTTAAATTCAAAAATCACCTGGTCACTCTTAAATGTCTCGAGTATCCTTTACCATCTTACATTGAAACAATAAAAAATCTATCAAACGGGTGGTGGCATCTAATTAGGAGGTTAAATAAAAATGCAAGGCAAGGGGTTAAAGGTTATTATTCTGTGATTATTATTGTTACAGACAAGTATATATTATTTCAGTGCAAATTTTAAGTAAATGGTAAGGCCACATAATAGATTCAAAAAGGACATATGGCCTTAAGGCTGCAGTTCCCCACCCTTGGTCTTGTATTTTAAGAACTGCTGCCTAACCCAAAAAATTAATTTGGCTAAATATACTAGCCAGTGGGACAAGTTGAACTAAGCCTGTAATTGACCAATTGTAAAGGAGTGTCTTTCAACAGAATAACTCTAGTTCACATGTGTCTTTGACTATCTTGCGGAAGTCATTGGAGCCTTAGTTGGGTTGTTTTACCTAATCTTCCATGTATTCCTGACTTGTTACCTTCAAATTGCCATCTGTTCTGCGCTCTCCAAAATTCATTTAAGGGGGAAAATTTCAATTCTCAGGAGGACTGGCAACAGTACCTGAAGCAGTTTTTTTAGGCATAAACCAAGTGCAGGTGTGATAATGAAATTTCCCAAATGATGGCAAATCATCCATATATATAAAATGCTTAGATGTGTGGCACAAAAAAGAGGTTGATTTCTCTTTTGTCAATGGCAATGATCAGTTTGTTAACAAAATCGGAAGCCTCCACCAAGTTAGGCATAATTTCGTAAAGAATAGCCTGCTACTATATTCGTTTTGGTGTAAAGCAACTTTTTCTTTCGAAAAATGAGTCTAAGACGTTGAGTTCACAATATTTCTCACAATGTAATGAAACTTTGGATGAAATGATTCAAAAGAGATCAGTTAGAAATGAAGCAGATGGGCTTTGGAAAGCTAGTAACTTGCAAATAAATTTTATCAAACCCTCAGCTCCATCCAAAACTACGATGTAAATTACAGTCAAAATCATGAAAGACCCTGTTTCGCCTTGGATCGGTATGTCCCAATAGCATAGTTGCCAAGGCTAACCCACTATTGCGGGCTCAATTCTTGAATGACAAAATTTTCACTCTAGTGTTTTCCCTCACTATCATTACCTTCTTCTGCCTCCCACAATTATCTTGAATAGCTTTTAAAATTGATTTATTTTTAATCCTTGAAAACTAAAATATTTTTAAAAAAATCTTTATTTTTTTAACATTATTCATTAATAAATTTATAGTATAGTTATTTATGGTATAAATTTATTATTATTTATGGCTCTTCATTTGGTATATGCATTAAGTAACAGGTATAATTTCCATTTTCATCAAGCCATATCTGCCAGATTTACGAGAGCTGCAGCCCCAATGAACCGTAACCCCTTTCATGAACTACGGGGATTGAACATGTGAAGTTGGCCGAAAATGCATTATGTGCATACGGTGCACAGATACTCTTCATGGGATCAGCTAGTTATCAAATAAAATAGGCATACGTTATTGATTGAACTTAATTATTAGCAAGAAAGAAACGATGAAAACTTTCTGAACAACCCAATAAGAATAATTTAATTTTCAACTAAAAAAAAAGTTATCATTATTGCATGCTCCATTAGGTATTTTACTTTATGAGTTTACACTTTCTAGAAAACTCGATAAAACTATAATAACTAGCATATTATTTGTAAAATTCTTTAGAATATTCTCATTTAATCAATACATAAAAATTATTCAGCTATCATCAGTCAAATGAACAGAGGAAATTGTTTGTTCGCAAAAACCCTTTCTGCACCTACTGAAACAAAAGTGTTTCATCAAGGAAGATTCTTGTTTTTATAATTCCTAGAGTCAGACCATTGACCTACTAAATCATTTTTGTGATTTTTTTTCCCCCAGTATATGTACAGTCATAAGTGAGCTACTTTTCAGTTCTATCCGCAAAGATATTTGCTGCATTATTAAGAATTCTGGTAGTCTTATTGATTTATGCAATTAGCTCTTTAGCATTCTTAGGCCCTCACCCACTATTTACCTCTTAAGTCTGTTCCCCAACCTATTCGGCAGTTGTAACAATTCTGTTTGCCTTCTTATAAATGCTGAATTTTGAAGCTCTGTCCATAATTAATGATCATATTGTTTTTAAACTAGATGCGACTTGCCTTGTCATTTTAATTTTTTAAAAAAAATAATTATTTAAAAAAATAAAAATTTTAATAGACCACGTTTTTAAAACGGACTAAAAAGTATAAAATAATTTCTTCTAGCCCCATACAGATTTATAACCCCATACAGATTTGAAACGAAAAACGTGGGGCGCATGCAATATTTAATAGTAAGGAGTGTAGGGAGTAGCTGTCGTTGAGAAAACTCACACAACAGTTCATATCATTTCCATTGTAATAAAATTGTTAGTGAGTGAAATAAACTATTTATACATCAATTATCTATTACATGCGCCCCACGTTTTTCGTTTTGAATCTGTATGGGGTTATAAATCTGTATGGGGCTAGAAGAAATTATTTTATACTTTTTAGTCCGTTTTAAAAACGTGGTCTATTAAAATTTTTATTTTTTTAAATAATTATTTTCTGCTTTTTAGTTTTCTGTGTGTGAAATTTTGCAATCGATTTTAAACATCTTGATGAGATTATGATGGAGACATGTGGCAAATTTCAGGTTTATTTCAGTTTCTCTTCACCTGATCATAAATAAAAAAATTTTATTTTCCTGAAAAAGTAAGTTATGTGACGCAAAGACCTTTGAGATATAATGAAAAACGTACTGCGCAAAGATATGGTTAAAATATGGGTTGCTTCGATGGCCCCATGGGCCATCCTTATACCCAAGAACCAAGTCTGTAATGTTAATAGTTTTCGAGATATAATGAAAAACGTATTGCGGATGCGTCATACAAAATATGAAATGACAGACAAACGGACAGACAGACAAGAAAGCGAATTAACAATGCATTGTCATCTAGTTCTGAACTATGTTTAAAGTTTCAAGTCTCCAGCTCATCGGGAAGTTAGTTTAAAATCGATTGCAAGATTTGTACCGAACAGACAGACAGACAGACAGACAAGAAAGCGAGTTAATAAAAACGTGGTAAAAAAGGAAGGAAGTGTACCGTGAAAGAAATGCTCTAATACAGGTCCCAATTAAAGGAAGTGAAAGTATATTAAAAAAGTACTTTTAAGATTTTCCATCAGTTATTTTCTTCAAAATCTATAATTAGAAAATAATGAAATTATAAAAACTTTTCCAGTTGGTGAAGATCATTTATTGGAAGGCAGATCTCTCAGAAAGAAGGTATTTTGCCAAGAGAGAAGCAAAGAAAGTAAAAACATTTGTAAAAAACAGCCACTTGTTGTTTTAAGAGACATCATAAATTGTGGAAAAGCAATTAACAAATGCTGTGAAGTATATTCTAATGAGAAGAACAGAATAAATTTTATGCCGTATGACAAAGGTGAAAGATTTTAATTACTCTTTACAGCAGAGACAGGGTGCGTAGCGTCTTGAAAAGTGCTTAAATTTGAAAACCATTTTTAATCACCTTAAAAGTGCTTAATTTTGAAAAAAGGGTCCTTAAAAAGTGCTTAATTTTCTCGAGAGGTGTAAAAGTAACATACTGCTTTTTTCATTTCCCCAGACGTTAAATACGATAAATCGAAAGCATAGTCATAAAGCTTTGTTTATCAGATGTATCAAGGAAGAAAACCGACGAAAGTGAAGGAATCTAGGGGTGTCAACATATGTTAAGATAACACTTATAGTCCAGTCAATGAAGGCCCAAAATGGGGGTGAAAAAAGAATTAAATCTTATAGTTTTGAAAATTGGTACACATGTTCAGGAGAGGCTCCTGATGAACATATTAAAAATCTCTGGTCCTGGGGGGGGGGGGGGGGGGCGGGCCGCCTTCTTGGATTTCAACCCCCTTTTGTAGTTTTTCTTGAATATCTTGAAAACTATTCAGTTTTCAAATTACAATTGATTTTAAAAATTAAAGAGTGTGAAATTATCTACAAATACATGCTTTTATTTTTCTTGTAGCTTTATTAGTTTCAGAAATATTAAAGAAAGACTAAAAAGGGGAGTATGAAATTCAAGATTGTAGCAAACTTAGAAGCCCATTATCTCGGAAACTATTAAAGCTAGAACTAAAATAAAAGCATGCTTTAGTAGGGAATTTTACTTTCTTTAATTTGTTGCATCACGCGCGATTTTAAAATTAAGTAGTTTCGAGGTATTCAAGAAAAACTAATAAAAAGAGGGATAAAATCCAAGATGGCAAACTTTGAGACTCATTACCTCCGAAACTATTAAAGATAGAAGAAACATAAAGGCATGGATAACATAAGGGATTTGTAGGGAATTTTACGCTTTTTAATTTGCTAATTACATTAAATTTACAAATTGAATAGTTTCCGAGATATTAAAAAAAACTAAAATAAGGGGCATGAAATCCAAGATGGCGGCAAACTTGGAGACCCATTATCTCAGAGACTATTAAAGCTAGAAGAAAAACAAGAGCATTTATTTTTAGGGAATTTCATTCTCTTTAATTTGTAATTTGAGAACTGAATAGTTTTCGATAAATTCGAGAAAAACTAAAAAAGGGGTGGGGGATGAAATCCAAGATGGCACGCGTGCTCCCCTTCCCCCTCAGGAGCAGGACTTTTAGTATGTTCATCAAGAGCCCTTCACGAACAAGTGTGCCAATTTTCAAAACTATATGATTTAATGTTTTTTTTTTTAACTCTTCGTTGACTGGATATTGATAACCTTTCTTTCTGCTCCCTCTTTCTTCAGCAATGGGCACCACCATATATTGAAATACTAGAATGGTTATCCCGAAGGGCCAAATTTACTGGTGGTCCAAATTAACCGATTTATTAATTTTAAGAAATGTTGTAAAAGGTCATTTAGATTTTTGTTGTTGATCTTATAAAGGTTGACTTAATTTTTGGTAATGACAATTTGCATTATTATTTTTATTTTTTTTGTCAAACCAAAAAGGCATCCTTTATTTTGCAATTGAAGACGTTGTGCAAATTCAGAAATAAGTATTTAATTTTTAAAATGCGCATTTTAAAAATTAAAAATATATTTTTTTTAAATTTTCCAATAAAACTATGCATTATTATAAAACAGAAAACATCATATGCTTAGAAAATACATGGATCTACGTATGCATGTATAAAGGTGCTTAATATTTCTGGCTAAGGTGCTTAAAAAGTGCTTAATTTTTGCAGCAGTTTGTCACTACGCACCCTGAGAGAAATATTTAAATATGTAATCTGTCCAAAAATAAATACCAAACTTTTAAATAAATCAATAATTGTTAATGAGACTTTGAATAACTAACTTGTCATTTTCAATGTACTCTCCAATTGTTAATACACTTCTGCCAAAATATCTTCCATTGCTGGATTGGTTCCTGGGAATAACATTTTTGTGATACAGTACATAAGTCTCATGGCGAATTTTATTCTCTCTCTTCTATTGTTCCAAATCATTGACTTCTCAAGATGAATGTCAACTTTGGGAAGGAAAGAAAGTCCACGGGATCAAACTTGGAGAATTGCAATATGTTTAGAAAGTTTTTATCTGTATTTGAATGATGCAACATCTCCTCACTAGCTGTGTCACAATTTATGCTTTGCTCAATTAGTCGAGAGACAAGGTCTAGATTTTGCTACTATACGATGCATTTTGAAGATTGTCGAAATTGTGTGGAACGAGTTTTTTTTTTTTTTTTTTTATGCCTAAATATTCATCAATGTCATGGACATTCAAGCAATGATTTGCACTAATTAAAGTATGCAATTCCTTGACATGAAAATCATCCATTTGCTTGAAAAAGCACCTAGTTTTGATGAATGTTCTGCCTGATTTGAAATCTCAGTGTCATTCATAATATTGGCACTGGCTAAAACAAACCTCTCCATAAGCTTGTTGCAACATCTAAAATGTTTCAGATAGGTTTTTGCTAAATTCATAAAAATTCATTGCTCTTCCATTTTTGAATTATAATCGCCAAACATAAAATATACTAGTGATGTCTACCAACTCATAAAACAGTGAGAAAATATGTGTAGTTCTCTAAAAAGTTCAGGTACAAACTTAAGGTTAACAGTACACAACGTCATTGCAACCGGGTTAACATACACACTCGTGTTAATGCTCTAATTTAAAAGTTTGGTTTCTTTATGGACTGACTTCATATAACAAACTCGTTAATAAATAATGAATATACCTTATGAATCATAAAAAAAACTTTTAAAAATAAGCTAAAATACTACTGTGTCATTAAATTTGTGGTAGTAATTTTTTGATGTAAACGTTTACACAGTTATGCTTTGAATATATTACGAGATAAAAAAAAAAACTTATAAGTAGAATTTAAAAAAATATTAATAATAAATGCTCAGTTTTACATCGAAATGACAAATCCAGTTAAAATTTAAAGTTTAAAAAAAAATCCATGATATATATGAACTTTTAAAATATTTTCTTTTGTCAAAAAGTGTGTTTCTCTTAGAAATAGCAAACACAAATGATGTTTGAAGAAGGTATCATCTTTGCTGAATAAAATGTAACATAATTATGTAAGAATTGAAATATCATCACTGCATAGAGTGCATACCTAAGAAATAAGTTAAAATTTCAGACCAATTGAATAATTTATTGGACAAAATTATCATCTGACACATAATCAATCCATTATTAAAATTTCTCATCAAATAGCTTCAGTTAGAGAAGACAGTGCTCAACTTCTGGAATGATCACTTATGATTTCAAAATTTCTTGGAGAAGAGACAGATTTGAAATCTTTCTGACTAAGGAAATATGTCATGAGCACCAAATAACTTATATTCCATATATTGCCAGGTGCTTGTTCTATTTAAAAGTTATATAGAGACTGTAAAAGAAATGACATAGCAGTAGATAATAAAATTTCATTTAGATATCTTTGCACTTTGATAACCCCACCGAGGTGCACCATGAGTACATGGAGGAAAAGTTGCCGGTTAAGTGGGTTCTTGCTTCCCTGGTGAGCATAATAATGGTGTGAGTTAAGTTACCCCGCTTCACTGATGTAATATACCTCCTTCGGGAGGATTGTGTCATGTCGGACATTCTTCGATTGACCCCAGATGCTTATGCAGGGCCAGCGGTAGCTCGACTTGTTCTTGTACTTTGGTAGTACCCTGAAAAACTATTTGGAACTGACTGAAACAAAGCAACATCCCAGATCAGAATTGCCTGCTATAAATTGTGTAATATATGATATTACATATTTAATCTTGTAAAATATGATTTCCAGCTAGTTTCTATGGATGTTTCACAATAATCCCATTACTTTAATAGGATCTGTTGCTTTTTTCATCTCTCTTGATAGTGACTTCTTTTTAGCTGCTTTTTTTTTCAGTTTCACTAATTATCCTCTAAATGTCTATTAACGTTCAAAGAAGTCATTTCTGTACTAGACATATGCTAACATGATCTTAATAATGACATATCCTGTGTTGCAACAGTCTTTTCATCTTCAGGTCTCCATACCTTTTCTACCAAAAAGTTGAATATTATTATTTTTATTTTAAATCCAGCCTTAATTACTTCTAAAATTCAGTTAAATTCTTTGAAATATCTTTGCTCATCATATTTTTATAAGCGAGGCAAAATAACACCCATGGCAGGGGGGGGGGGAAATCAGAATCTACTCGAAGATTAGTTTCTGAAATTTAAAACAGTTTTGTGTGATGATCCTCAGTTCCTGTGCTTATGTTCATTCCAAAATTTGAAGTTTTAGTAATTTACATATGCAACTTTATTTCTGTTTTCTTTGATGCTACAAATAAAAGTTACAAAGGTATAAATTTAGAATTTATGAGACATTAGAACATCATTAAATGACCATGGAAAGGAGCAAGTACAGTAAAACAGTAAAAGCTTAACTAACCGGCATGCTCAGGATACGGCGATTTCCGAATACCTGAAAAGTCCGGATAGTTGAGTGTTATGGGAAAAATAGGGGGTAGTTTTTTTTTTTTAGATTTTTTTCGGCCAAATAATTTGTTTTTGTCATTTTGAAATGTGTATTAAATATAATTTTTAAGAATACTTCTGTATCTTCTATATCATTTTATGTATTTACAAAACATATTATGAAGATTTCAATTTAACATTGATGATAAAAAAAAAGTATAATCTGTAGCCGAATTTTTACCGTAAATATTTAGATTGTAAAAATATAAACATATAAAAATAGCCGACAAAACTTAAAAATATTCTACTCAGCAGGCATAATAAAACTCTTTTAAGTGATCATAAACAAATCCCAGATTGAATATCAAAACTAATTATCTTTTTAAAAAAATCGCAAGGGTTATTGCGCAATACGCACGCCTCCAATTCTCCCACACGTTATATTGCGTAATCGGAATCGACATCTGCCGGTATTCAAAGAGTATATAAAGAAAAGAAAGAAATTTACCAATCTGAAGTAACCCACCATGAGCTTTTTTTTTTTACCGATTCTGTCCCTTTAACCTTTTTTTTTTTATTAGTTGTCTATTTCATTTTTAGGTCTTGTTTTTCGGCGAAAGGCGGGGACCTTTTTTTTTTTTCTTTGGTTCTCATTTTTGCTTTTGAGGCCCCCCTCCCCAATAAAACAAGTTTATGTATGTATATTGCTTTTTTTTCCTTCTACGCCCCGCCGTGCGAAGCGGACATCGCATTCCAGAAGTAAATTGTCTGTGTGAATGGAACGGCACGGGTGCGCCCGTGCTAAATTTTTAGAAAAACTCATTTTCTAATTTCTTCCGGTTAGTTGAGTTTTCTGGATCGAGAATTTATTTTATTCACTTATTGGCCTGTGGTTCAAATGATACAGTTTGAAATTATATGTGAATCTGTCTTGCAACAAAAGTGGTCATTTAAAAAAATTAAACCATTATCAAATTATTCTTAGATAAATAATATTTTTCGAGCCTCATTATGTGACATTTTTAATCAAAACAATTTTGAATCTTTTTGGCTTTTAAAACTCACAAATAATTTAATCTACTCTACAGATCAGGGTGTTCATTTCAGTTTTTGTAGCATGGCTAGGTCAGGCAGACATGTAAAATCTTGGGCTGTCTTCTCATAACCAGTTAGACCATTGTAGTTCTAAATATCATTGGTAATTTTTTGGTCATATTTTTATGTTTTAATCAGCCAAAATTTCATTTATGTTTCTCCTGTACAATCATTTTATTATTGCAAATAGGGTGGATCGAGAATTCCAAATGTAAATAGAATAATCGGCATAGGGTGCAAAAGTTGTCTTTTAAGTGTACTAGCATACATGCAAAATTTTTTCATCTTTGTTTCATTTCTTCTGGTGCCCCAAGAACTTAAATATTTGCAAAGAACGATTTTATGCAAATTTTGAATTAAAAATAAAAAGTGTGTTAAAGAAACTATTTTACAGGGAAAAACGTATAGGAGAAATTGAAAAATTATTTATTTTTATTATTAAATGAATAAAATTATTTTTGTTTATATAATATTATTCAGGGACCCACACCTACCTTTTCTTTTTTTTTTTTTTTTTTTTTTTTTTTTTTTAAAAAAAATTTTATTTTTAATTATTTTTTTAGAAAAAAAAAACAAATTTTTTTTTTTTTTTTTTTTTTTTTTTTTTCATATTTTACAACATAACGCAATTTTACTTCATTTCGAAGACAAAGATAAGCTATGCCACAATCTCGACTTTTCCTAAACAAAAACACATCGCTACAGGGGAAACTTGGGCAAAAGCGTTCTTTTATTCCTCCCTTACTTGTTGTTTGAATGAGTCAAGATCCTAATGTCAATTTTTAACTATTTTTGGGGCGCTTGGGCCACCAGAAGATATGAATGAATTTGAATAATAATAAAATAAAAGAAAAAATAAATACGTAAACTAACATACCCAAAACAAAACTTTCTTACCTGGCTCTAAAGGTAATTTTGAAAGTATTTTTTTTTTATAAATTTCCAAAAAATGTAATTTTTAACTATTTTGGGGGCACTGGAAGATATGAATGGATTTCAATAAAAAAAAATATATGTGAACTAATTTACCTAAGACACAACTTTCCCACCCTGTGCTAAAAGTAATTTCGAAAAAAAAAAATTGCACATTTTCATAAGAATTTCAATTTTTAACTATTTTGGGGGCACCGGAAGATATAAATGGATTTCAATAAAAAATATATATACAGTTGAACCGCGATATAGCGAACCTGGGATATAACGAACCCTCGGTTACAGCGAACCTTTTACATGGTCCCAACTGAAGCCGTATGTTAATAATGTATTTTCATACGTTTACAACGAACAGCAAACGCTAGAGACTCGGTTATAGCGAACTGAAAATTTCTAAAACTTCAAACTTTTCACTTGCCTGAAAGGGCCTTCTTTACAAATTGTGTTCAAGTCCACCCAACTTCTAAAAGAATTACCCCTTTTGCATGAAATACTCTGGTTCAGAGACCACATTCCTCGCCTATTGTACCTTTGTTAGAGTCGCGACTAACCCCATAAGTGGGACAAAGGAACAATAGGCAATGCTCTTTACAGTTTCTATCCCCCCCCCCCCCCCGTGGGCACCTGTCCTGGTTTCAACCAAGGAAGGGGGAGGACTTTCTGGTCAGACGACCTAGGAGCAATCACGTGTTTTCTCTGCCATTTTAGTTTAATTGCTTATCATTCTGTGAACTTTGCAGTGACCATGACAAACGTTGGCAAGTGAATTATTTAATACTTTATTTGTCCCTAATTACTAATGAAAATATTATGTTATTGAAAAGTTTATTATAGAAGTAGTATCTTAGCATGTTAGGGCATTTTGTTTGCAAATACGGATATAGCGAACCTCAGTTAAAACGAACTTCTGAGTCGGTCCATTGAGGGTTCGTTATAACGGGGTTTGACTGTATAATAGGGTGGATCGAAAAGTATAGGAAAAAAAAATTTTTTTGAAATTCCTTTTGGCATGGGGTGGGAAAGTTGTGTCTTAAGTATATTAGTTTATATAATTTTTTTTATTGAAATTCATTTATATCTTCCGGTGCCCCAAACGCCTCAAAAATAGTTAAAAATTGAATTTTTTATGAAAATTTACAATTTTTTTTGTTTTGCTTTGAAATTATTTTTGGAATGGGGTGGGAAAGTTGTGTCTTAGGTATATTAGTTTACATATATTTTTTTATTGAAATCCATTCATATCTTCCAGTGCCCCAAAAATAGTTAAAAATGACATTTGGGGGGGGGGGGATTTATAAAAAAATATTTTCAAAATTTCCTTTAGCGTCGGGTAAGAAAGTTTTGTTTTGGGTATATTAGTTTACCTTTTTTTATTATTATTCATTCATATCTTCTGGTAGCCCGAAAGCCCCCCAAAAAGTTTAAAATTGGCATTTTCACAAATATCTATTAAAAATTGTGAATTAAGCAAAAATATTTGAAATATTGGCAGATTATTCAAGTATTAAAGTATAAACTTATAAATAATTAGAATTTTATAATAATACATGAAGTATAAATTTAATAGTCAAAGCAATAAATCACAAAACTTATAAAAAGTGAACTTAATCATAGATTTTTTAATTCTATTAATTTGAAGATTTACATATTTCTAAAGGATGTAATCCTTCTTGGTATTATAATGCTTGATAAGACTTTTTGATTGTATCCTATTCAATATGAAGCCGTGTCTCTTCTCTTCTTCTTGTGCACTTTCCGACGCTTCAGGCATTAAGCGAAAACATCTTTCTACAGCTTGGGTATGGCATGGATATTTTGACCGTTCCTCCGTCTAAATTTTACCATGTCCTCTATTTCTTTAAATGGCGCATTCATCAAAAGAGGTGGTTCAAATGTCCAACTCGTTGACAGTTAATAAGTGCAAAAAAATCCTTTGCTCTAAAGTCTATTTTTGGTACTTGAAAAATTCTTATTCTGATGATCCTCTGTTTTCATCTCTAGCACAAATTAGTTTTCGTAGTGCTAAGGACCTTATATCCTCTGTGTTATCTGTGAGAATTGACAATAGCAAATTTTCTGGATGTCAAAAGAAGCTATTTTGTTGAATAAAAGTGTGTACTATATTTCTTAAATTGGGTTCCAAAAAACCAAAAAAATGAAATAAGTCTCCAAATATGCAGCGCTCCTTCTGTTATGAAGGGCTTTGTCTTGACATGGAACCATACAGGTTGCGTATACCTTCATAATACATGTTGCAAGAATAATAAAATTGTCAGATGGTTTTTCTGTGACCACATACAACCTTAAAATTCTACCTGCAATTGTTAGCCACCTTGAGTGAACAACTGGACCAGGCTTTCTTAATGTCAGGTCAGAATAACATTCACCGCGTGATATCGGTAGGCAAATATCATATACATATTGTTGATCATTGCTGAGAACCATTCTATCAATATTATGTAGCATATTCTCCATACTTATTGAAGAAAAAGGAGCTACAGGTAGCTCCTCGTAGGTTTTTATTGCTTTACCAAGTGGTTGACAAAATTCTTTAGAACCAGTTGTTGCACCATCCAAAGAATTTAGTAGATGACGGAGAGGCAACTCATTTGTTTGAAGCAAACAAATTCACCATTGTAATCGTCTATTGAGGCCAGTTCCATCAAGCGAATAATACCTCCCTTGTGCCCAGTATTAACATTTGTTCCATCGCATCCAATTACTGTTAGCCCATTTAATTGCATATTATGTGTTCCAAAAAATTGAGTATTGCTTCTTTTATGGTCTTAGCTCCTCCTGTTGCAGCAGTAACATGCCCGATAAACACAGGTAGGTACGTTTACAAAAGTATAATGCTCCTCATTTGTGGTCTTTGAGTAGTACTTTGTGTCCTTCTTAATTAACACTTTTGTGTTGTCTTTTCTCCCATCGAAATATAATCTGGTTAAAAGAGACCAAGACACTGCTAACTTAGTAGACTTTGCAACTGCATTTTAAAGCTTTTTACGCTGTCTACGAATTTTATTGTGATCTACCACATGCGAAGCTTCTCCTTCGTGTATAATTCCAAAGTCTTGTAGAACAGCACTGGCAAATGAAGTAGCTATTCTATCTGAAATTCCGTATCAATCACATTCCATTGCTAAGGTAGGGAAATCTATACGATTTTATGATTGATATTCCAAGGTAATTACATCCGTATCTGTATACAAGGACGAAGACATAGTGTTGAGCTCAAGTAACTCCATTGATTGAGCATGAGCAGCATCAGTTTTAACCATTTTACGTTTTATTCTTTTGTCTTCCATCTGTTTTCTTTTTCCTTTTCTCTTTTTTTCAGTAGCAATCACTCCAATAACCATTTTTCTTCCTAATATTCGATCTTTTATAAACAATCGCTCAGCAAGTGGAATTTTCATATCTTTTTGGAATTTGCATGTATCGAAATTTGTACACTTACAAAATGCGATATCGAACAAACACGATATTTTTTCAGTACGATAATTTTCCAGTTTTTGTTGGTATTTTTTATCATTCCTTCGCCCTCTCCTCTACGTTTCTCTCTGTAAAAACGTTTCTTTAACACATTTTTTATTTTTAATTCGAAATTTGCATAAAAAACGTTTTTTTGCAAATATTTAAGCTTCCTGGGGCACCGGAAGATATTAAACAAAGTTGAAAAAATTTTACATATATGCTAGTACACTTAAAAGACAACTTTTGCACCCTATGCCGATTATTTTATCCACACTTTGATTTTTCGATCCACCCTACTGTATATACTAATATACTTAAGACACAACTTTCCCACCCCACGCCAAAAGAATTTCCTCCAAAAAAATTTTTCCTATACTTTTCAATCCACCCTACTGGACAAGCTTCAAGAACAATTAGATCAGGTTGGTGAAGTTAAAATGGCTCATATGGATGGACTAAATACTATTGAAGCAATCTTGAAATGTATTGAACAAACAAGAGGAAACTTCAAGTATTGATGTGCTTCTTTTTATGATATAGCACCTGAGCAACATTGATCTATAGGATTGGAACTCACTATTACAAACTATTTTGAAAACCTGTGTTGTTTTCATACATTTGTTTTAATGTTTTATTATAAAGATAGACCTAGGTGATTAGTATTTTGGTTGCATAAGTTCCCTTTTTATCTTGATACACAATAGATCATGAAGGATATTGGCTTTAATATGTGGTAAGGTTATTCTACATGAAAAAGGTTATTGCCTCGTTCATTTCCACCTTTCGAACATTTTCTTTCATCTGCAATCCTCATTTATGTCAGATAACTGAGAGACTACTGTATTTATATATATATTAAAAACTGCCTGCTGAATAGCAATTTAGGCAAATTTTTCTAAATGCAACTAGTCCAAAGTCATTGACTTCTTTAGTCTTGACTTCTTATTCTTCTTTTTAGTATCTGAGGATGGATGTATAGTGGTATCTGAGGTAGAATTTGTATTACTTCTGTTTCCTTATAGTCCTTAAATGAAAAGGAATTGACTGAATATACAGTGAATAAATTAAATTGTCATCTTTTAATTACAATTCAGTTTTGCAACTACAACATTCCTGTTTAAAAATTAAAAACTGGATATGCATTTCTGGACATTTCTTTCTTTGCTTTTTCTTGATCACGCCCCCCCCCCCCCCAAAAAAAAAAAAAAAAACATGACAGTTTCAAAAAGCATAGCTCTTGTAAATTTGTTTCTAGTGTTGTGTATATGTATAGGGTCATTAGAAAATATTCATCAGTTTTTGAAGTAGCTTTTAAAATAATTACACTCTTCATTGCTAATTGAGAGAAGAAGCAGATGATAAATTATCTCCATAACTTTCACTTTTCCATTTTAGCCACTGAATGCACTACAAATGCATTCTTAAACAGTTAAATGAAATATGATTTATTGTATTAAGATACTCTGAATTGCCTAATGTGGTGCTGATAACAGCCATTTTTAGGTGCCTATTCAAGTCTCGTAATGTTTCGATTTGCAGTTTCTTCCTTTGGAGTTACGTTTAAGACACCATTGCCTGCTACATTGAATGAATCTTTAACTGTACACGAGCAAAGTCGGTGACATGCTGCATCTCTTGGAAGAACCGGACTACTGTAGAGATGTGTATCGCGTAACAAAAGGAAGATGTATAGAACTTTCGGAATTATTAGAAATAGAAAATGAAATCTTCTCGTTTTTTTATGGGATATTGTTTATTTTCATAGTTATAAAATTTTTGAAATATAATGAGTTAAAACCTAATGATTATTTTGTAATTAGTTTGTATATTTGATATTTTAATTGTGACTGTAGAGTTATTTAGAAATAGGAACTTTAATTTATTTTATTTTAAATTAATTTATTATTATTAATGTATTTTATTTGTAAAGCACAGAAATGCTTTGCTTGGAAAATAAAATATTGATAGGTTATATGACATATGAATATTTTATTTATATTTTCATATTCCAAACAAAACAATTATCCCCATATTGAAGCATTTTTCTGCCAAATTTTGAAGACAAATTATCTTTGGGAAAATGCTTTTATTTGATCTTTTTTTAATAGGCTATACTAAAGCCATTTTTGTCTATGTGTAATTCCTTCTTTAGCTCATCTATTTCTTCTAATTTAGCAATTTAAATATTCTTTTATAAATAAGGCTATAATTGCTAATTCAGTCTACATTACAGAAAATAGATGTTTACCTGAGGATAGAGAAATTATAGAGCAAGGAAAGCAACGGCGTCGAAGTAAAATTGTATCTTACAAGGAACCATCTTTACATGTGTAGGTTTAATTCTTTTTTACAGAAATTCAATTTCACCATTACGTGTGTATTGACTTTGCTTTGTAAATGTGCAGGTGATGAAATTTTGTATTAAAAAGAATGGCCAAAATCAGAGATTGTTATGTAATACTTAAAATATTTAGAAGAAAAGGCAATTTAATTTTGAACTTTTAAAGTTGTGAGTTTAACATGTACTTTTTTTCACTGTTATAGTCTTTCATTTTAATTTTAGAATATTTATTCTTTAATTCTTGCAGATTTTGCATGTATCTCACACTAAGTTTGTTGGTGTAAAGAATATCATTTATCATACCAAAAGCATTAAACTTTATTTTAATATCATATTCAAAATTCATATATGTATCCTAGTAAAATTTAAACCACTAAATGTTAGTTAACATTACATTGCTAGTCACTTTTAGTGTAGGCCATACCACTAGCCAGGTTTAGATAAAGTCTTTCAGAAAAATCTATTTTCTTCTATCTTATTGTCTTTGATACAAATATTTACGACTGTTCACTTCAAAAATGTCATTTTTTTTTTTTACACTGTAGGAGACATATAGGTATGATTGTATGAATTATTCATTTTCTTTTATATATTAATTTTGAAATCTTTTGTTTAAGTTAGGCAAATTGAAGTATGTTTGTTTCTTTTGAAGCTCAAATATTCAAAATTGTACATGATTAATTCTATGAACTAGCCCAATAGATCATCATTAATAAATAGCCAGTTGATCAACATAATGCCTAGGTAAAATACTCAATATCACTAATTAATTTCTTTTCAAATTATATTATATAATGTTGTTTATATTAAATCAGTTACAGTGACGAGGGGAAAAGAAATGCCTGTAAACTTGTTATTATTAATCTAATATTTTTGTTCCCTCCTTTGTTGCCAGTGCTTTATTTATTCATATACTTATTTCCCCTCAAGTTTTACAGTTATACTTGTGGGAATTTTTTTTCTTAGTTTTAAGATTTTTATTGTAATTTTTCAGAAAAATGAGGCGTTTATTTTGAAATCTCCACAAGTCATCTGAACTTGAAAAGGAAAGGTAAAGTGATTTTTTGTTTGTATATATATAATATTCTAACAGTGAGGTGCAAACACTCATTTTTAATTAGCAGGCCGTAGTTGATTTAATTTCTATTTATTCACTATAGAGACAAAAATGCAGGTTGATTTAAGGAAATAAAGTATTCATGCTTCAGATGACATATTCCAGATATAATAGAGGATTTTAACCTTTCAACTGCGGGTGTGCTTTATAAACCACATATGTAAGAACGTACCCGCAGTTTAAGAGTTAAATATTCGGCGGAGAATTAAACACAATTATACATCACAAATCTTTTTTTTTTTTTTATCTTTAAAAATTATTATTTTGATATTGATCAGAGTGCATAATTTGAATTTCTTATACCTAGTGTTGGTTTTTTGTCAGAGATGTACCCATTTAACATAGTTAACCGCTTAAGGACCAAGTTTTTTTGTAACCTACGGTATTTAGAGTTAGCTCAGGATAAGTCTTTAAGCGGTTAATGTAACTTAGAATCTTATGTTAGCCTGAGTTTTAATGCCCAATTCAAACCTAGAGCAAAAAAAAAAAAAAATTCTTTGATTGTTTTAGCCAGCCTTGAAATATTTTCTAGCACGATTGTGCCGATTTATATCGTCGTTAACTCGTTAACGCCCGAATTTATTTAAGGCATAGATGCCAATAAATTTCTATTAAATTATGTTTAAAATACCAAAGTTAAGATAACTGCAGGGTAAAATTAAATTTTTGGAAAAAAAAACTGTTAGAATCTAATAAGTTATAATATGTTTATAAGTCGAGATTTTTGTACTACATATATGAGCAACTTTGAAGATAGTGATAAGTTTAATTTTTTCCCCCTGCTATGCCTATTTTATAGTTTGTTAATATGCATACCTATTGCTGACATGCGTGCATATACATGCTCTTATTTTAACTGCTGACATTTTTAAAAATGGGACTGGGCTTCTTTTGCAAAAATTTTATATGGCATTATTTTTTGTATAATTTAAAAAAATACACTTAAATATTGAATTTTTTTACATAGTATTGTTCTTATGAGTTTAACTAAACTGTAAAAGCATCTCACTTGTTTGAAAGTCAAGTATTAAATTGTGAAATACAGCTTTTGTAATATAAGTCCTTATAAAGTGCTTATTTTTGGTTTGAAAAGTAGAGTGGGAACCCTGATTCAGTCCAGATGATTTTTTTAATGACTTTTCCTTGCTTATGTTGAAAAATCGTAGAGAAAGTGACATGAAAGTTTTGTCACCCCAAGGAGTTCCAACTCTGGATGTAACGAATAGTGATTTGACCGAATACCAAATATTTAAAAAAACATTTCACTTTTGATTGTAAATGAATTGTTAATGAAATTTGTGAAATATATATATTTCTACTCAAGAAAGGTAAGTATAGTGTTGAATAAAAGTTAAAATTTGTACCAAAATATGCTGGAAAAATCCATATTAAGTATAAACCAATGCAATCCAAAAAAGGATATGTAATTGATAAAAGCTATTATTTCCTTGTATAAGTATTATATATCAGAATAATGGATACACATTTAACTTAATACATATTTAAGAGACTATAATGTTTGCATTTCAATTGTTCATCTTTTTTTTTTTTTTTTTTTTTTTTTTTTTTGCTGATTAACTTGTCATAAAATTGCCCAATGTTTAAAGGCAGCATCTAATCCAGTTGCTGTTTGTAAACTAGGAACACTGAACATTATAAGAAATGCTTGACTACTATTTCTTTAATTAATAAGAAATTACCTTTATTTTTTAACATGTTAATAGTTACCAGAATGCTGTAATTATATACTTTTTTTTTCTCCTTTTAGGTACTATGGGACATTATAATTTTAAAAGTTGGCAATTTTACCTATTCAATTTTTTGGTTTGCAATTTTCATCTTATTGTCATATGTATATATGTATTTTCATTTTGTATAAATTACAAATGTAACATGTAAAATTTTGTATGCTTTTTGCTGAAATAAATGTTTTTTGCCAGAAAAATTTTGAATTTATTAAATTTTCATGTTCAAACTTTAGTATCTATTGTGAAAGTATAGAGAGATTTCAAAAATTATATTTTTTATTACTTTAAAACAGTTGTGCATGCACTAAATAAACCCAATGAAAAACAGACAACACTAGGTAAATCGGATTTTAATTTCATACTTTCGAGTTGAAAGCAAGAATTCTTATCCCATCTTTCTGCAATTTAGTCATTCATTTCTAAGATCCATTCTCAGTAGCAAATTGTATAACTGAGAAGTTAATCAATAAATAGCATAAATTTGCAAATGTGGTAGTGAATAGTTTAGATTTATATTCTTGCAGCTAATAACTCAGAGTATGAAGATGAATACAACTAAATAAAATATCTGAAATGTATGCTTAACTGTAGTTTTTACAGCTATATTATTACTATGCTTTATATGTGGTGTAAATTATTTATTTGTATTTATGTCTAATGTTAATTTTCTTTTGGGTGCACTTGCAATGAATAACAACAATAAATACAAAATTAATTTATTATTTATACAAAACAAATGTACAGTATAATACAAAATTTATTTCGGAAATATTTATTGATCATTACGAAAAATTGCTTGTGAAAATTAAATTTAAAAATTGATGTTGCATTAATTCAAAAGCAAATATCTCATTCATACACTCTCTAATCATGATTCAATGTATTTCACAAAGTAAGCAAAATATAAATTTACAATAAGAGGCATTTTTAGAAGACTGGAATTGGGTATTTAAAAATTTTATAATTAACCAACAGATAGAATATATGTGTAAATCAACACAATGTAATGTTTGCATTAATGCAAACTTTGACCGTTATGAACTTCCATTATGACTAGTAGTTTCACATACGTAAAATTTCTCTTAAAACATTTTTGTTCATCTATGATCAACTTTTTCCAAGTTAATTCTTTAACTATTAGTTAATGGGAGGAAGAAGTTATAAGATATTCTTTTAAAATTGGTTATTCCGATGAAAAAACAAGAAAAAGCCCTCTTTCCTTTTTCAAACCATTGGAAGATAAGATCTGTAGTCCATTTCAATTGCCCATATGGTATTTATTATTGTCTCTTATATGGGTTGATACAATAAATCAGGCGAGTCAAGTTAGCCATGTGAATAATTCCACTAGAACATGGAGAGATCAGTTCTATATAAGAGTAGAAGGTTTATTGGTACAGGGTAGAAATTTTGGTATAACATACCACTGGTTTTTTACCACTTTTCTAATTATAAAATGGCTACATAATATAAGTTAATAAATCAACTGTAATAATTATTGAATTCCTTCAAGAGTATGGATTGATGGTAAGAATATGACTTAATTGCATGAAGCTTTTTTAAAATAGTAAAAAATTAATGCTGATATCTTTTTGCATCAATAACATTGATTTTGACACACAAAAAAATACTAAAGAATGTATAAATACAAAATTATTTAAAATTGCAAATTTTTGGTGTTAAGAGTGAAATATTACACTTGGAAGCAAATTTATCACTTTATAGATTAAAAATATCTATTCAGAAGGAGCCTTATTTTCCCAGTATTTGAAAAAAAATTGAACACTAGCAGATAAGTTGATAACTGAGCTTCAGGAAAATTCAGCAAATATTATATACATACTAGTAAGAAGGGTGGATGTCCGATTCCCCCCACATTAAAATGCCACTTTCTCAGTATTTCAACAATATTGCATTAAAGTTGATTAATTCCTGAAAAGAATGACACTAAGCACAAAGGTGGAATTAAAAAAGTTTAGTATAATGTAAATGTGACCAATTTTCACATCTTTTTAAATATACTAATGACCCCGCCCCCCAATCAGATACTTTCTCGGCGATGTAATAAAGAGAACAGAAATTGATAATTACAACTTTAGTTCTATTCATTAACTAGAAGATTTGTGCCCGTCTGACACGGGCTTTTAGCTTGCCAACAATATTTTGGATCTGATTGTCACAGATTTATTAAGGAAAAATGGAGAAGAAAATCTCATGCACATTGGCAGAGAGTTTAAGAAATAAAAAAAGCATGAAAAACAGAAATGATGAATCAATCGACACTAACTTTCGTTTTGCAAAATATATAAATATTCAATTCCAAAATTGAGTGTGAAAAAGAAAGAACCTTTTTAACTGAAACTAAAGATATCCCAGAAGTGGAAAAATCAATTCTAAAGGAGTTGCTCGTCAATGAATCAACATAAAATAAAAGAAACAGCTAAACTTAGCTTTAAAAAATCCTGTCATAACTCAGAATCCAAACAGTATCCCATGCTGTGTATACTAACTTGTAGACAGAGTGCTTAAAAATTTTTTTTAAAAAGCATGAAAAATGGAACTGATGAAACAATAACCATAATTCAACAAAAATATATTTGATAAGTGGGAAAGATAAATTGATTCTAGTATTAACATTTATTTGATATTAACAGAGTTCCACGGATTCGCTTCGCATGGATGAATTGGCATAAAAAAGGCAGGAAACCGCTAAAAAAAACCCAGCGGGAGTGGTCTCCCCTAAACTTTCTCATTATACTTACCAAAAAGGTGTCATTTCCCCTCCCCCTGCACGAATAAAAATTGTAAACCTTCTCCAATTCAGAATGCCACGACTATCCAAAAGTTTCTTTTGGCGCATGCACAAGTCGAAAGGAGGGTATTAGTAGTAGCGTCAATACGCAATTTGGCCTTGTTAGATAAAGAAAATCTAATATGCAATTTGAAAGCCTTTTTTTTAACCGATTTAAATGAAAATTGGACACAGATCTACCATTAGGGTTAGATCTATCTAAGTAGTTGTATTTAGGAGTTATGGCATTCAGAAGTATGCAATTATACAGACAGTCAACCCTTGATCAGATTGGCCCAAAATTTTATACATACCTACATTCCTGATGATAAAACTGTGTACCAAATTTTATCCATCTAGCTCTTCAAGTTTTAGAGTTATAGTGTTCACATGAATGTGGACAGACACACTTCCCGTTGACGGATTTTGTCCAAAATTTGATAGAAGCCTACAAATTATATGTAAAGATCACATACCAAATTTCATCCCTTAATAGTTTTTGAGTTATTGTGTTCACAGACAATTCCCAAATTGTGTTTTTCGGACTCAGGGAGGTCTAAAACATGGAGATTCGTCAAAATCTTGAGTTTGAATTTTTTGACGATTACAATACTTTCTCTTTGTATATGAGAAAGTAAAAAGCTGTCCAAGGGGGGTTTTTTTTGCCGTCTGGAAAGCATCTCTTTTGGCACGTAGCCCACATTCCTGAACGTTAACGATTTTTCTGGGCAAATATATAAGAGATGAAATCTAAAATCGATCTTGAGGATTATTATTTAATATAAGACATCTCAAAAATCCATGAATTAATTAGTTTGAAATCAAAAGTAATAGGATGAATCATTCAAGTGCAGTTAAGCAACATATTATAATTTAGGGCATGCTGCCATCTATTAATCAGAAATGCAAAATCTGCTATGATTAATAACTTGCAAATTTTAGTTTACTACTTTGTACAAAATTTTGAAATTCAATGAACATTTCATTAATTGAGCATTCATCAGTTTGAAAGAGTGATACCAAACACATGGTAGTGTTTAAAATAAGCCTGGTATAATATATTTCATAAAAACATAATATTCTGTCATACCTTTTTTTTGTATCTAGTCGAGTAAATATATTTCAAACTTTTTCTCAGCAGTTTGATAAACATCATTCCATTTGCTATCAAAAATAACTTTCACCCACAGATATTAAAACTTACTTCCTTCTTGCTAATTTCAGGTATTAAATTTTTTTTAGGACACAGAATTTATTACTTTGCTTTAACTGGTACTTGGGCATCCACGATACATAAAGAATAATCTTTTCTCCAAACAGGCATTCTTAGAACTTCTGGAAAGCTTACTAGTACTTCAACTATTGTATTCTTTTTTACATTACTAAAATTTTTCTAATAATTGGATCTTTCTTAAATCTGCAATTCTACACAGAGGTGCTCATTGCCAAGTAAACTGCACTAATTCTTATTGTTCAGTTTGTATGCCAATGGTAAAAAAATTATAAGACGTCTGCTATTTTAAAAAATCGTTTTACATAAAACCAATGATTTTTATCTTTACAATTTTATTAGTTCTATTATTTTCTTCCTACTATTTTATATAGGAAACTTGATCCAGTTTTTAACCGTTATACTGACAATTAGTCATAGCCATGCTTAAAAATAGTCGTTTTAAAAAATTAGTAAAAGGAGATATGTTAATTTCACCAGACTATGAATTAAACTGAATTAATAAAATTGTTTCATTTTCCATCTCCACTTTGTAACTTTGCTTTTAGGGGACAATTTATTTGCATTCCAAATTTTTGATACTGGTACTTGTTCTCCAAGATTATTTTTTTTTTTTTTTTTGAAAAAATAAACTTCTGGCTGTTGCTTCACTTATTAGGTTTTCACTCCTGCTGCTAAAAAAGTTGATGTTTTTTCTTCTTTGACTACTTATATGCTGAATGTTTGGGGTGCACACTTAAACCTGTACAAATCAGCTGAAATTATCAGGTTTCCGGTTCTCCAAATAGCAAAGGCTTGTGATATCTTTCTTTGGTAGAAATTCAGTTTCCAACATATTTAAATAGTTGAAAGTCATTCATGCACAATAAAAACAATCTAACACATAGACTGTTTATGAACATTAACTTCAAGAAGCTCTATACGCAAGAAAGAAATCATAGTCCATAATTTTAACGTAGGACTATGTTCCTTCCATTGGGGTCTCAGGAAGCAATTTGATTCACACAGTAAAAAGCCACAAAAAACATTGTACGGGAGATCCTCTATATCTTGGTAACTATGTATGTAAAAAACATACATAACTAATGCCTTAATTTAGAGATAAAGGGCAATAGAAGTTACAAAAAAAAAAAGAAAATTGGAATTGTACTTCAGCGACTACCGAGTCGCAAAGTTGGGTAAAAATATGCATGAATTTGGTGATGCAATTATCTATATCTCGGTAACTACATATGTTAAAAACATAACTAATGTCTTATTTTAGAGATAAAGGGTAACAATCTTAGGTAATAAGGGTAACAAAAGGTAATCAACAAGACAGCAGGAGTGGTCTCCCCTAAACTTTCTTGTATACTCGTAACACATGTAGAAAAAAAAATAAGCTAAAAGGCAGTAGAACGAACAAGAACCCCAAACGCAGTGGGGGAAAGAAAAATAAGCGAAACGTCATGCCATGATTTCCGAAGGTCGTCCAATGTGGAAGTGGAATTAGAAGTCGACGTGTTTACCAATAGGGCTGGGTTTAAGATAAAAGAAAACAAAATTTGCAATTTGAACGCTTTTTTTTTTATCCAATATCCTTTATATCTTACAAATCTACCATTAAGGTAAGAAGGCCACATACCAAATTTCATTTATCAAAGTAATTTTTTAAAGAAGTTATTGCATTCAAAAGTATGCAGAAGTATGCGATTACACAGACAGGCAGTCAACCTTTTGACGGATTTGATCCAAAATTTGATACCAACCTACATTCCTGATAATAAAAATGTGTACCAAATTTTATCCACCTGGCTATTCTTTGTGAGTTATCAAGTTCACATTAAAACGGGCATACAGACAAACTTCCCGTGGACGGATTTTGTCCGAAATTTGATGGAAACCTACAAATTATGTGTAAAGACCACATACCAAATTTCATCTCTCTAGCTCTAATAGTTTTCGAGTTATCGTGTTCATAGACACACAGACAAAAATTGTGTTTTTCGGACTCGGGGGAGGTCTAAAACGTGGAGATTCATCAAAATCTAGAGTTCGAATTTTTTGATGTTACAATACTTTCTCTTTGTATACGAGAAAGTAACCAGCGGGAGTGGCCTCCCCAAAACTTTCTTGCATACAATCAGTAATATGGGGTGGGTAAATACCCAGCAGGTAGGTAAATATTTTTGGGGTATATAACCCAAGGCCTGGGTATTTTGAGAAAAAATTATGAATGGGGATTTACAATGAAACATAAAACTTATGTATTCCCAAAAACTTGATATTTTGCAAAAAAAGTGTATTTGGCCTGCATTCCGTATATATAAATTGCATCTTTTCGCAATTTTTATGCAGGCTGATGGTACCACAACTAATAAGATTTTATTTAACGTTTTTGAGTAAGAAATTTGATTATAGATAATACACAAGATTTCACCACACTTCTGGTTCCATCTCGTCCGTCTGGAGAATGCCAAAATGAAGTTTCAATTTAGAGGGTTGCCATAATTTCCAAAAATTGTGTTTGCCGCCAGCTACTATTTCCTTCGTAGACTGTGCCAAGGCGAAAGAAAATCATACTGTAAACAACCGCTTTGGGGGCAGTTTACTGTCGCCAATACACAATAACAACTGAATACGCAATTTGAACACCTTTTTTTTAACACAAATCTACAATTAAGGTTAGAATGCCACATATAAAATGTCATTTATCTAAGTAAATTTTTTAAGTTATTGCATTCAAAAGTATGCGATTATACAGACAGTCAATGGATTTGGTCAAAAATGTGATACAAGCATGCATTCCTGATGATAAAACCGAGTACCAAATTTTATTTATCTAGCTATTCAAGTTTGCAAGTTATCGTGTTCACATTAACACGGACATACAGACGTCCTTGGACGGATTTTGTCCAAAATTTGATAGAAACCTACAAATTATGTGTCAAGACCAAATTTTATACCTCTAGATTTAGTAGTTTTTGAGTTATCGTGTTCACAGACAGACACAATTCCAAAATTGTGTTTTTGAGACTCAGGGAAGTCTAAAACGTGGAGATTCATCAAAATCTCGAGTTCAAATTTTTTGACGATTACAATACTTTTTCTTTGTATACGAGAAAGTAAAAATTATTAAATTACATTATAAGTTACTTTTCATATCATCGACCGATCCTAAACAGAATTTAACATATCCACGCACGATTGAAGAATTCAAAACAAAAAATGTTGTATGGGAGATCCTCTATATCTCGGTAACTACATATGTTAAAAACATAACTAATGTCTTATTTTAGAGATAAAGGGTAACAACAGAAGTCACAAAAAAAATTGAAAATCGGAATTGTTCAGCGACTACCGAGTCGCAAAGTTGGTCAAAAATACGCACGAATTGGTGACGCGATCCTCTATATCTCGGTAAATACTTATATGTTATAAACATAACTAATGTCTTATTTTAGAGATAAAGGGTAGAAACTTCGAGAAACAAAAGAGTCATGCGAGTAAAGTAGTCCTATGTCTTTGACATCAGCGGCTGTTTGAAAAAGACAGTCTCCCATTATTGTTTTTAATGTAAATATCAGACTAAAAGTTGAAAGATTCATTGTGAACACTCAGAATATTTACAACAGTAACCATATTTCGATTTTTGAACAGTATTATGAATAGAGCAATTTGCCAGAGTGAATGAGCAGATTCTCAGTTATAATTATTTATTAAATTAGAATATCATTTCTAATTTTTTAAGAGAAAAAAAAAGAGGGGATATGCTATGGTCAGTGCCTATTTCACTTAAGCCAGGAATATTACAAGAGTTCAGTCACTGATAATGTTTAATATATTCCAATAAATTGGTGTCCAATATATTTATATGGATATCGTTTTTATGTTCTCTATTTCTCTCCTTCAGTGTGTGTGTGTGTTCATACAATAATTTTGGACGAAATTTCTTTGCTCTGCTTTAAAAATTGTTTCTAACTTATATTTTAGTAATTTTAAAATACAAAAGATAGCAAAAAAAAACTATGTTTATCTTTTTGTTTAATTCTGCGTAACTAAATTTATTTTATCATTAGCAATAATGAACAGTCAAACCTCATACTTAAAATCAGCTAGCCTATTTAAAAAAATTACCAAGTTTTGGCTATTTTTAACAATCAGTATTGTAAGTACTCATTTTAGGTTCATTTTGCCATTTATGAATGCTGTATTGTTTATTAAATTCTTTTGAAATCAAAATGGCACTTCTACGTATATTTAATGGATTACGTTTCACTGTGATGTGAAAAATAAGAATTTGCTGAATAAAAAAACCTTGAAATTTTTTTCTTTTTTTTTTTCAAAACAATTTTAGAATGGTACTTGCACACAATTAAAAAATTAAACAATTTTCAAATTGGATGTAGAAATATTTATATTTCTAAGCACAATCAACAATTGCCAAATTCTTGCTTAACAGCCTCAGCAATTTCTTCATCTACAGAACCAATAGTATCAGCATCACTACTATCAGAAGTCACCATGTCTCTTTCATCATCTATATCTTCATCTTCTTCACACTTCTTAAGTTTTTTCCAACCTCGCGGATAATCACCTGAAGAAAGGGATTCACCAGTCGAAGATGAGTCTGAAGAAGCACTGTTATCTGCTTCATTTTCTGATTCTTCACTACAAGCTGCTTCTACTTCTCTGTCCATGTCTTCAATATCATCTTGAGACAGCGAAAGTCCTGCTTCAACAAATATCCTCTCGGAAAACTTATCTTCCTTCTTCTGTTGTTCCTTGTCGTTTTGTTTCTTTTTTGAACTGTGGGGCCTTTTTAATCTTGATTTCACCACAACTGAATCATGGTAAGAAAATGAGCTGTTTTCATTTTCTCCAGGTGTAGCTTGGCTGTCTTTAGCCAATGGAAATAACCTTTCATCTGCATGTTCCCATCGTTCAGCACAACACAATAACCAATCCAGTGACACAACATGTATTCCTTTATGCCTTTTAGCAGCATTTACTTTAGCAGTACCTTGTTTGGATGCAACCACATGTGTAGTCCTTTGTTTTCTGTCAAAGTTCAGTTCTCTAGAAACTTGGGCCCCTAAAGATTCAGCAAGTGTCCATAGATGATGACTTTCTGGCACACAGTTTGTTGGAATAACACTACTAAAAACTATCCTCACGCCTTTTAGAACCTTACTTCGTACATAAGGAACTACCACTTTCATATCAGGTATTCCTTTCTTTCCTTCCTTTTTCATTTTGTCATAAATTTCATAGTATGATTTGTGAACATTGATGATAATTTCTTCTAAGTACAATAAATAATCATCTGAATTATGGGCATTAACATAAGCATTGTTCGTTTCAGATGTTTTGGAATTTGCAACATTTTCTGAGGAGTCAGTTTTGGTGTTGCCATTTTTTTCTTGAAGTTTGTCTGGTTCACTGCAGTCTACTTTTGAATCACTTTCTGGAGGTTTTAAATCTGCTACCTCATTTGACGTAGATGAATCACTTCCGGAAGTTGTAGCGGGATCCTTGGCTGTCTCCTCTTTCGTACTGTCTTTAAGGTCTTCGCCATTTTTGTCTGGAGGAGGAGAAGCATCAGCTTTTGGGAGAGAATTCTCAGCTGGAGAACTTGGAGTATTTACAGTAGGTTGTGAAGATTGAGCTTCTTTTGGATTTGGAGGAGGAGGAGGCGGTGGTGGAGCATTGATATCACCAGTGTTACGAAAATAACTATAGGGTTTTACATGGATGACATTTGGGGCAAAATTCCAAACATCTTCTCTGTCATCAATAATGCAGACCATATCATCTCCACGAGGAAACAAGGCCCTAAATGAATGAGAAAAAATTGATAGTCACTTTCTAAGCATATTTGCAAACAAAGTTGTACAATATGTATTACTTTCCACAGCAACTGTGAAATGATTATATTCAATAGTAAAAGAAGTCAAATAAGTTGATACAGTAGTAGTTGTTCAATTTTAGTCAGGTTACTGTCAGTAAGGAATTTAGTTTTAATTCTTAAAAAATACTAAATTTAATATAGCTAAATCAATATACTCTAATGACTTTACTGAATATGTCTGTGGAGGTTCTTCAACTAACTTATCATAACCAGTAAACCAATTTTGAATTAAACCTGCTTTGATCTGTTGAACTAATATTCTGACTTGAAATTCCAAGATCAAAAAATGGGTACTAGTTTTATATAATTTAACCATTCATTTGAGTTGACATTTCTAATATGAAAATATGCTTTTAACTATTGAATATCATTTAGTTTATATTACTGAAGAAACCTTCTAAAAATGTCTTTTATATATTAAGTTTTCCATTTAAATGTAGCTGAAAGGTTTAAACCAAAAAAAAAAAAAAAAGGCAATCACTTCTTTGTGGAATTTAATTTCTTGCTAAGCCTATTAAAAATTATTTCACAGTTGGATTTGAAGAATATTACAATGCCTGCATGTCTTGTGTTTCTTTGAATTTCAGGCTCATTACAAAATATGGCACATGAAAAGATGATTATATCAGATGGAAACTTCTTGAAAAATTTTAATTCTTAATGAAGATAGATAAAACCAATGCATCAATAGGTAAATGAAATAGGTATTGAAAGTACAAGGCATGAAAAATAGTAGTAACACTTAGCAATATGAATAATTGATGTTACATAAATAAAATTAGTTATTATAAGCATCGAGGTGTCTAACATAAATTTTCAAAACATTTTGAAGATAACCATAAAGAAACGAATTTTTTCAGACAAAGAATCGGACAAGATTTTTAACTTCCATTCAAAAACAAAATTCAGCAAGACCAGAGGAGAAGGAGAAATCTAAAAGCATTAAATAAGTAAAAATCTTTCTCCCTTCCCCTAGTCTCAAAACAAGGATATAGATAACAGTTCAAGCATAAATACTACTGCTATTAAATCTAGATCCAAGTAGGTATAAAATTTTACATAATACAAGACAATGAATGAAAACAATAAGAATTTAAAAATGCATGCCATTTTTGACAGCTAATAAAAGAATATGCAAATCAAATCTAGTAAAAATGATTTCTTTCTGTACAATGAGATTGGAATTTTTGTTAAAACTGCTTGCATTCCTATCACTTTTTCTCAGATATAAATTTATTTTATACTTTAAAAATGTAACAAACTTAAGAATAAAACTTATTGAAACAGACAATAATTGAGATATTAAATGAACTCACTTTAAGTTCCCTGTTTTCGAAGTAGCATCAAAGCACTCATCTCTTGATAAAATTCTATGAGAGAAAAGTTTCCCATCTGGGTCTAATATCTGTGCAATCTTATGAGCATACAATCTGGCTCCGAAGGTACATATATGCAGTTCACAATACTTTGATATATTCTCTAAAAATGTTAATGTACCAGGCCGCAAATTTGTATGATACCATGGGGAGTAAGGACCATATAGCTGAAAATGATGGACATCCTACAATAAAAGGAAAGCATGTAAATGAAGTTCTATATAGTCACATTATCAAACATTACTCATAACAAAGATTACCCTATTTATTATTTGCACATTTTGGATACTGAAAACCAATTTACATTAAAATATATATATGATGACCCGGTTAATATGCAACTACTTTAATTCTTAACTATGCATTCAAGATTATTACAACATTAATGAAATTTTATATGTATGTATGCAATGCAAATATAAATATAATATCTAAAATGTTAAAATAATAAAATTTTATAAAAAATTGAAAATGGTGAAAAGTCACATATTATTCCTTACTGGTAGATTTTGTGGAACATTATCATTAGTGGTGTGGATTAAAGTTTGATCAAGATCTACTAAAAGTACAAGTTTTCTGTTTTTCAGAAGTCTATCTTCATCATCTCGGCCAAGTTTTTCTGCTTGCTACAAAAGGAAATTCAGTTTACTAAAACAAGAAACAGCAATATCACACGTTTTCATATAATTTTATTAAGATGTTTTTCAAGAAAAAGGATGTCATATTCTTACCTCGAGACTGACTTTTAATTCAGGAACGACATGCACCATGCTAAAAGTTGTTGCTGCCGTTAGCTTTTCAAAATTGTCACGATCTAGGCTGAAAAACAGAGTGTTATATTTCATTTTGGACTGCAATGAAAAGAAAATACAGTAGAACCTCGATTATCCATGGTCTGTTAACAAAGACCAACCGAGATCTCTATTACCAGAAAATCAAACTGTGTTTTATGTTTTTTAATAAAGCCAATTTGTTTTTCTGTAAAGGGAGCCTAAGTTGGCACTGGAGCTAATTTTCACAATGTTTATAAAAGGCCATTATCAGGAGGTGATTTTTCATAAATTATTTAGAAAGGGGGAATTCCACAGTTCCCTTCTTATATAAACATCTTCAATAGTTATGTAAGTAAGTTGCATGCATTTTCAGGAAACAACTGGCACTAGAAATGTATTGTATAGTTTTGCATTGTTCAGTGAGAAAGGGAGGGGATATTCTTTTAAGAACACCCTTAAAGAATCATTGGGAAAACGAAAAGGAAATGGCAAAACTCAGTAACATTATCAAATCCTCTTATCAGAGATTGATCTTTTGACCTTTCTTATGAGGGATTATTTTTTATTGGCCTTTTTAATGTGTCGTGTATTTTCTTCTCTTCTCATCATTCCAAGAAAGAATTGCTCAGACATTATGTCAGCTAATACATGGTAGTATTTGCAGATTTATTTTTATAATTTCAAATAAGCAATTTTGGAAAATTTAGTTGAAAGAAAATTATTTAAAATTTAGTTTCTATTAATTGAGTTCATGATTATCCGTGGTGATTACGGTAACAATCAGCTTGAATAATCGAAGTTCTGGGAAGTATATTTTTGTGATTAGGAATCCATTAATTTAAAATTGAGAATCCATTACTTCAACTTACAGCCAAGCATTCATAATGACAAAAGTTTAAGATTATAAAAACCAGGGATGAGATTGGCAAAAAAGCAAAAAGACTGAAATCGTACGACAGCAAAAAAATTTGTACCATAATTTATACGCGAAAGATGTTTTAAGAAGTAAAACATATGCATGCAACACGATGAAAAAATTACACTATAATAATTAATAACTTAATTATCTATAATTCAGTATGTATAAATAAGAAAAAAAATATTAAATTATTATTAAATCATTCACATTAAAAGTTAACAAACAAGTTTAACATCAGGGGCATCAGAAAATACAAAAATCAGACATTAAAACATATTTACGAAATGCAACATTCGCCCAGCAGAAGTCTGAGAAGAATTATATTTAATAGCCTTTTGATAAAAGTTAGCTCAAAAAATAAATAAATATAAGGACAAATAATTTCTTTCGCTTCATGCAATTGTGTAAAGTGTATTAGCTCTTTATAAATTATAATAATGTATCATATACTGAATTCTGTTTTGTTTCTTTTATTTTTATACATTTTTGCAAAAGTAACAGTGCAATAATTTTGCACCTTATAAAGTGAGAGGGGTCGAGAAATTGTACAGTTACCATGACAGATTCATTTAGCATTATTTTTATTTGAAACAGTTCCTTAATAGTTAAAGAAGTGGTTTTCTATCGTTTTTTTTGTGCGGATTTTGTTGGTTAGGTTTTGGAGAAATAACTTTTTATTTTTGCTAAATATGCCACAGAGGTTTTGTTTTCGGCAAAAAGGTGGTACTTAATACTTTGAATGGCACAGAATATATTGGAATTTTCATCCTTGTAGAGCTTGCTGATATAATGTTGATTCGTCAGTAGAAGATGAATCAGCTAGTTTCCTAGCCAGTGGAGTTAAACTGTGTAGTCAAGCATATTTTCCCAGAATTTTCTTTCAAAAACGGAAGATAGAAAGGTTTCTCTGTGTAAAAGCGGAATTTTTGGAAGAAAAAGCAAATTTTTGTGGCGGATAAAAATAAAAAAAAAGGAATTTTGAAGGGGGGGGAAAAGAAAAATTTCTCCAAAATAACAAAAAAGGGGAAATTTGCCAAGAAGCGGAAGAATCTCATCCCTGAAAAACTGAAGTTAATTTATTTCTACAAAATGATGCATGATATATTAGCAAGATAGATTTGGTATAAAATATTAGCAATCTATTTAAATTTTATAACAATTTATAATACATTTACAATTCCTCTCTGTAGCTTAATAAAACTTTCAAAATAATTTTGACATTATGAATCATCAATTATTGTTAAATATAAGCAAAGTAATTATTCTATCCGATTTCGAAGTGGCATTTAAGATTGCTTTGAAATCTTCAAATGATAAGTAAATAAGTGTCAATTATATAATTATTTGTGGCAAACACAATTTTTCAATATGTTTGAACAAAGTCAAACAATGTTGCTCAAAATGTTTGACACTGAATGTTTGCAAAAAAAAATCATTTCTTTGGAGTAATGCTGCCTCTCACGATTATAAGCCAGCATTATAGAAGCATTATCTGCAAACTTAGGGTTACTTTTACATTTTAACAAACAAATAACCTAGTAATTATATCTTAATTAACCCAGTTTATTGTAGTAAAATTAATATTTCATGCAACACCTTTTACATTAAATCATAATAATAAAACAGCAAAAATGCATTTAATAACACAAAAAGAACAGCATTTACAGATAATCATCAGAACATCACTTACAACTATCTGTTCAATCAAAAAAGCAGAATTTAATGATAAACTTAAATCGACATATTTTTTAAGGATGTTACCAAGTGGATCACATACTCCTGCTTGGCAAAATAAAAAATAATAAAAAAAATGTTTCAAATAAAAATTGTTTGTCAGTGTGTCTTAACTTAATAACCATAATTATAATATAATGGATTTAATATAGAAAAAAACAGCAAAAAATCTTACTGTCTGAGATCGGTTCCACATTCCGCACATAAATCTTTCATTATAACTGGATGTGTGCATGGTTCAATTTTCAGTAAAGGTGCACTAAACAGAAAATACATTTATAAACATTTAAAAATAACATAGTAGTTTAAAATGTCAACAGCATATATATCATAAGCAAACGAAAATACCACATTTCAGTTGGCATGTAATGGGAAGATATAAAATTTGTTAATTTCTGAGAGAATTAACCCTTTGCGGACAGGTAACTTTTTAAAACACTCAAATCAGGTTGGTGCACTTTATACGCATCTCATTTTTTCCAACTCTGTGCTTATTTAATTAAATAAAATTTTATTTTTCATAGTTTAATAAGATTAGGGGTTTGAATGGATGGATAATATACCCATTTGTGCCCAAAGTTTAGCCGCTGTCTTCTTCGTTAAATGGATTTCCTTCACCTCAATCTCGAGATCGGTGAACTGTGGTGCACATTATACGCCGTACCTGTCCTCCAAGGGTTAATGGAGTCCTTTCAAATTTGCACCAAATAATAGATTAAATAAAATTTGCACAAAAATCGTTACATGAAAATCACAGTAACCAATGTAAAGTAAAACATTTTATAAAATGTATATTTATTTGTTTATATCAAAAATATTTGCAGACATTTAAAATCATAAAATACATATTAGGTACAGAGGTGAATCCAGGATTTGGGTCTGGGAAGGGGCTGAAGGTCATAAAAATTTCGTATTGTCGTGAAGAATGTCAAACTTCATGGCCTATGTAAACCAAAACATTTTAACTTACAGACTTTACTCACCTGGCAATAAGAATCATAAAGAACAATACAACACTTTCGATAATTTAATAAAAAAAATACAGTGAAGTAACTAGCTAAAAAATATCTTTGACCGAGTCAATGCTACAAGTACAAGAGGAATGACTAGAAAAGTAGGAAAATGTTCGAGTCTGTCAAGCAAAAAGCAATGTTGTCGCGTTACTATTATAATTATGAAATTAAGAACAAACAGTTGTAAGGATTTTAAATAAAATCAAGAATTCTGGTTTAGCTCTGGGGAGGCTGCAGCCCCATAGCCACCCCTTGATTCGCCACTGATTAGGTAAACAGAAATATTCAGAAATTCTAGTACATTATTAACAGGGGATAAAATTTTAATAATCACAAATGTAGATGGTTCATCGTGTATAAGTTTTATACAGAAAATATATGCTGCGTCTATATCAAGTTCCTATCCTCTTTCATACAAACTTGATTTTACAAGTGAAAATTAAAAGAAAAAATTATTTAGCAATCTTACAATTTTACCAAAAAAAATTAAACTTTCTTCCAATCAAATTTATTTTAGAACTTAGGTTGCATTAAACACATTAAAAATTACAACATTCAGACTTTTTAAGTTTACGCAAAACCTAAAAGTTTGTCATGCAGCACAAATTAAAAATAAGTTTGATAATATATAACATAAAAATATAACTATATTCTGTATATGACACATAACTTATAGAGATTCAAAATTATAAATATACTTTCTACTTTTGTACTTCATTACTTTTCAGCTAGTTCAAATGTAGTACTCGGCCACAAAATGTCATTTTTCCTTCTCATTCAATAGCCACATGAGCCAAGTAGAGTAACTTAAGCTATAAAATTTGACACTACCTCCTACAGTAAATTCTGAATTATCCGGCATTCAAGTATCCAAAAAGCTCAACTAACCGGAAAAATTAGAAAATGAGTTTTTCTAAAAATTTTACATCCGCACACCAAAATTTAGCACTTGTACGCCCGTGCCATTCCATTCATGCGGACAATTTATTTCTGGAATGCAACGTCCGCTCCACACGGAAGGGTGTAGAAGGAAAAAAAAGCAATATACAGTACAGTCACGTGCACAGACTTGTTTTTTTTTCGGGGGGGGGGGGGGAAAAGCAAAAACCAAAGGAAAAAAATGTCCTCACCTTTCACCGAAAAACGAGATCTAAAAACAAAATCGACAACCAAAAAAAAAGTTTAAGGAACAGATCAGTAAAAAAAAGGCTATAATCTACCTTCCCCCCATTTTTCCCATCACACTCAACTATACGGATTTTTCAGGTATCCGGAAATCAGTGTTTCCCGAGCATGCTGGTTAGTTAAGCTTTTACTCTATATACAAATTTATAAATGGGGTGATTATAATATTTTGGTTTAATCTGTGCTAATTATTTTCTTTTCTGCACATCAGCTTTAAGATTGCCAGCAATAGAAGATAGAACATCCATCGTTTATACGGAATGTGGTACGAACATTTCATAAGCAAATTCAGAAAACCAGGCCGGTCAACAAGAATATAGCAAACAACTTATTCTTGTTATTCCGTGATCTTGGGCCCATGGTCCACAATACATTAAAAATGGAAAAGTGTACCTACCATATCCAGATTTCCCATAAGTTAAATTCTGAGTATTATGCATCTTGGCAAGCTACGTGTTATGACCTACTGAGTTCGTGACAAATGCCTTGGATGCAGCATGTTCAGTGACGACACTACAATCCTTATCTAAGCTCATCGAGCCTAAGGCATATTCTATAAAGCTCAATATTCTGTATTAAGCAGTCAAAAAACTGAATTTCTGCTATATAGTCTTGAATTATACCAAGTATATTGGTCAGAGCACTGATGTTACAGTGTTGAAGAATACACATAGACATGCAGGGTATTTGTAATGAAATGTCCTGAATTTGTGACCATAATATGGTATATTGTGGGGGGAAAAAATCCTGTTTATATTAAAAAAAAGTACGACTTTAAAATCATCTTGCGACATTTGGGCACCTGCCATACCTTGCTTGAACCAATGTTTGGGACTTTTAGGTATTTAAAGAGCCAAGAAAAATAAATATACAATATCTGTATTATATTATGAGGTGGTTTCATAGTATATGGTTTTTGAACTCGGAAGGTTAAATTCCTATTTTATTTGTTATCACGCTAATGGAAATGTGGCACATTTGTGGCCGTTGTTAAGCTAACAGTACTGTTATTTCCATGAAATTTCACTTCCTTCATATTAACAGGTTCACATAATAAGTTGCAATGCGATTAATATTCATTACAAAATGATGCAACATAATATTAACACGACTCATTTTTATTATTATTATTGAAGTGCAAGAAAAACTACCACTAAAAGTTATTAGTAAAAAAGGGTAAAAAATGAGTTTGAGATTTTCATTCATTAAATATCAGATGTCACTTCTGATTCAGGAAAGAAGATCAGATCTCTGCCATGTATGTAAAATATGTAAATTTGATTTACCCATGCATGTTTTCAACAGTTTCTATAAACAAAACCAAAAAAGAAAGTCAAACGTAATACATCTAACGCATATTATCAAACATAATACATTCAACGCCATCACTAATTACAGTCAGTTTACAGTTTAAATTAACCTTTTAGACTAAATCAAAATATACCTTCTGTATTAACTGTATTACAAAATTTATTGAAAATTTTGCTAGCTCTAGCTGCCCGAATTTATCAAATATTTCCCTCTCTTTGTTTGTGTTAACTGAGCACTTTTATACAGGATCGCGAATTTACAAATGCGAAATTTAATCTCTGCTAATTTTATGCAATAAGTAATTTCCAGTGTTTATTTCTTCCTTGGCGCCAAATTTCATATAACAAACAGCGATAAGCATATAAATCAAAAAGACTCCTTAGTACATAAAACAGATCCAGACACACTAGCAACTGATTTTAATTATTAAAATATTTGGACTCACCCTGGATTAATAACATCTCCTTCAGTTGCTATTAATTCAGAAACAGTGCCTCCAAGATTAGATTTGTATTTGAGCAGCGGTTCTTTTCCATCACCTATATTTCCATCCTCTTGTTTGTAACTAAGAATTATGGAATTATAAAATAGTTGGCCGCCTTTTTTTATCTTCCATTTGACTAGAGTAATCGGTTTCGTTCCATCATAGCAGTATGTTTGAATTTCAGAAGCCATGTTTTAATTTCGTGTGCGGTTAAAAAGAGAAAGTGATAACACTTTTACCATATCTTTTCTCGTAAAGATGGAAGAGATTTGATCCTGATTGGTTGAGATATTCGTATATGATTCGTATCATGTGATCAGGGTCACCGCTGATTGAATGAAAGCTGGGTTGTTTTGTTTGGCATCGTTGCGCGTTTTTGTTGATATTAAAAACGTGCCAAGAAATTTCCCGCCACCATTTTAGTTATGTCCAAAGCAGTAATTATTTCTCTGAACCCGGCTAGAGTGAGAATTCCAGTACCTAAAAAACTGAAGTAAATTTTCACTCACGAAAACAGAATGAAATCCTTCCTTTCTTTACAGAAATTCCAGGAGAATGCACCCCAGTTTGGGCGATCAATTGTCAACAAAGAAAGGAACCACTTTTATACCGTAAAATTCACTCAGGTGCCCGAAACCGCCTGAGTCCGGCCTCTTTCGAATGGTACGGTTTGAGACGGAATAGGGCTCATAGAGTTAAATAAAATTCCGGATGCTTCAGAATCACTATTTATCTCTATCAATTTATAGCTAAACATCAATCAATGACGTAAAAACAAGTCAATCATGTTTTAAAGTCCCGGAACTTCAGATGGAACCACAGAGAAGAAGAATGGAACCTTCACAAGTATTTCTTTGTTTCTAACATTGGACACTTCTTAAAAACCGTTCGAAAAATATCTGGAGTAAAACAGATGCACAGTGGACATTTTGCCTCTTTATAGCTAGCGACTGCGCCTTTGTCTCCAGGCTCATAAAAAAAAAAAAAAACTTTAAAAATCTTTTCTAGTTAAAGTACTAAGATATGGATTTCGGAGATGCACAGAAATTAGATCTGTGTAGTAAATTAAGCCTCCAAATTAATTTCATAACAATTCCCCTTCATGCAATGTCACAGGCACATGACAAATGTAACTACGCAAAACATCCATATTTCCATCTGTCATTATCATCTTAGACTTCGTTTCGCACAACCTTCCTGTGAAGAAAAAATGCGCTATCATTCGACTTTTGAATTGTATGAGTGAATTATCTTAGCTTATTTTGAGTGTTTTAATTGTCAATGGAAGGTGTTGATAGCCTTTGTAGCTTTAAATCCCGTAAAAACCCCTTTAATCAATCAATCAAGGTGTTGATGAATGACAACAATGACCCTTTTCATTGATGATTGTAAATATAGCTTTGTAAGATAGACGGGGGAAAAGAATATGGCGGCTTTTCTAGGAGGGTGCCTTTTTTTTTTTTTTTTCCCCCTTGACCGAATCAGATCGGCAATAATTTTAGCCCGTCTTTTGGGGGCAATTTTCATCTCTTTTTTGATTACGGATTGAAAAGAACTTTGGAATGAATAGGGGATAATAGCCTTTGTTGCTGAAAATCCCCAAAAAACCCCAATCAAAACTCAAACCTTCTCGAGAGACAAATTATGATACCTGGCGTCCTGGAAACAGTATTGTCTTCAAAATTAAAGACTGCGACATATCTTAGTAGGACCGTCTTAACAAATGTGAGCGCCCTGGGCTAGAGTAATCTGGCGCCCAATTAGAACAGTAACTAAGAATTTGAGAGCCTGTGGTCCAACGAAAATACCTACCTAATACAATAATTGAGGAGCAAATAAATAAATAAAAAATTAACCTGTTCTCTGATTAACGCTTTACAATTTTGCAAATCAGCGTATTTTCAATACGGGATTTTACACGTAAGCTTATTTCGCATAGTAGAACTTCTATATTAGACGTATAATTTAGGATTTTTCTCACCGATTGTCATTGTATGAATATTTTTTGAAATGATTGATATATACATTTTTATGTAACATTACAAAATCGATGACTGTCTAGTTACAACCCCTAATCATATCTTTAATTACTAATATAATAGCCCAGATCCTCCGGTAAAGCTCTGACGTCACCAACAATAAAACTCGCGCCATAGCACTGCGAGACGTTAAACAGCATTATTGCATTGTTAGAGAAACTAAATTTCAGTAATTTTAAACTTAAGGAAGTAATTGTCGTTCTACTTTCAAATTTAATAGCTCTAAAATAGCGAAATAAAATTTTCTATCGATTGACACAAAATTTATCTCGCTATGATCAATAGTTCCCGAGAAATTTTAAATTATATTAATCCGATATTTCAAATTAATTTCCGTTTTTTAATAGAAAGTAGTAAATTACGTCAGTGGTATATCATGCGAGTGATATAGTTTGGACGCCAAATTGTATCTGAATGTAATCGTGGCGATGTTGTTTTCTTGCCAAGAATTAAATTAGCCACCAGTGACGTGAATCTACCATTCGTTCTCAACCACCACCAGTTCCCGTTAATTCCAGTTTCACGATGACTCTCAACAAATCGCAGGGGCACACTTTCGATCATGTTGGAATTTACCTCGATGAGCCTGTCTTTTCGCATGGACAGCTATATGTTGCACTTTCAAGGTCTAGGATTCCCAATCACGTTAAAATTTACACAAAAACATCTGAAGTACAAGGAAAATTATTAAACAACGAAAAATACTTCACACGGAATGTTGTTTACCAAGAGGTTTTTTTGAATAAAGAAATATTTAAATAATATGTAAATAAAAAAAAATATTTCCTGTCATAAAACACATGTTTATTTTATTTGTTTTCAATCAGTGTTAAACATTTCTCTCGCACATATATCTATTTAAACACGTCAAATTTGGAGGGAAATCTCTCGAATGAGGAGGCAATTAACATAACATGTCCGTCAAACCATGACGGGTGATTTTCTAGTTTTAACATATTAAAACATTTTAAATACATATTTTAATTCAAAATTAAAATAAAATTAGTATTGTAATTTTTAGGCGTCTTGGGATCAATGGCACCCCTGGGCTGTAGCCCAGTTAGCCCACTGGATAAGATGGCCCTGGATCTTAGATATATTTTTGAGAATGGGGGCGAGGTTTACTACTCACAGAATTATTAATATCAAATATAGTAAGTTATCAATAAATATAACAAAGGTTATTGTTCACCTGAACCAGTTTATTCTGCTTTTCTTCTATCTAGATTTTTTTCATTGCTATATGTTCCCTTCGAAATTATCATTTTTACTTATACGATGGGTACAAAACGAATTTTTTGTAATCTCCAAAAAATTGAACGTCGAGATTTTTATCAATCTCTACTTCCGGAGTCCGGAAAAGCCATTTTTGAAATTATGTCTGTCTGTGAACACGATGATTAAAAAATGGTACAGGCTAGGCGAATGAAATTTGGTACGTTTCTTTTTGTAGATCGCTGAGAAATTTTAAACAAAATCTGTGAACATGAAGTCTGTTTGTCTGTTCGCCCACCCGTGTGCCTGTGAACTTGATAACTAAAAAACGTAACAAGCTAGAGGGACGAAATGTCGTATGCGGCTTTTTCAAAAACTTCTATTTTCGGACCAAATGGTACACTGTCTTTCTGTCCGTGTGTATATGAACGCGAAATCCCCCAAACTCAATGAGGTAGATAAATAAAATTTGGTATGTTGCTTTGTCACCCAAACTGTAGATCTGTGTCAAATTTTGGACTCAATCTGTCACAAAGAGAAGAGGTACTGTTTAAAAATGCATAACCGATTCAGTTCTCTATACAACGAATATTAAACATTTATTCGCCTATACGTCAAACGAATCGTCATACTGTTACGAAAATCGTCCGACGGGTGTACGGTAAAAGCAATCCAATAAGGAAGGCAATGGAGAATGACGATTCATTCCCGAATATTCTGGAAAACACGATGCAAACGTAACAAGAAAAACAGCACTTGTACCGTTTCGCAACACAAATAGACAGCAAATTACTAATAATAACAACAACAGCATTTTCAATATCGTTCACTGTCTATCAGCTCACCAGCTTCCTCTGTTGACAAAACTCCAAAGTGAGATTCTTTCCTCGTTTGAGAAGCTCGGTATTTATACCTTTTCCGGCAGGATGTGACGTCACATAGAAATCTCTCGAAGAATCTCCATAACTACGTTCCTAGCAGAGATAGGACCATAATTCTTGTATATTCGAGAACCTTCATTTTGTCGCCAAGATCGGAGGTCATTGGCTTCCATCCAATACGAATCCCCAGTGGCGTAGGAAGGCGGGTGCGGCCCGCACCGGGTACCAGCTCTGAGGGGGTGACAACTAAATGCCGGTTTTGTATTAATGTGCCTTTTTGTTACATAAAATAACATGTCGAATAATTTACATGGGCTTTAACAATCGCTAATTGTGGAAAATTGCGGGTAAGCGATGCAATGCTGTAATGATTTAATATTATTGTGTGGTGCGTGGGGGGGGGGGGGGGGTGTTCTGTCTCGTTTCTCTTGAACTGTGCTGGTGCTCAAGTAAACAAAAAATCGGTCCTGTGACTCATTCCTGACACAAATATCATCGTCCCAAGTCGTTCTTCGCCGCAAGACGATATTTTTAACCCGAACATCATGATAATATAGTCGGCTCGAAACGTTTTAGACATTGGGGTGGGTAGGTATTGTCCGCTTTAGAACCAACCATAAAGTTAATAAGTTTACTTTAGGATAGTTCTACAAGCAAATGGACAATATCTCCCTCCCCATCCCTCTATCTTAAGGCCCCTATATATACGAACCGGGACACACGATGAAATCATGTGTCACAATTCTGGTGAATTGGTGATTTAGAGTAATTTTTGGCCACAAATCAGAGGCCAAGAATTGGCAGAGATGGGAAATTATCATTGTAGTTCTCTTGATTTGGATCGTTATTGCCTTTTTTTTACGTCGTCAGGACCAAACGCTAAACTTTTTTTACGTCGACAAATTTTTAAACGTATTTTTTCCCTATTTTTTCGACGCTTCCTGTTTTCCTATGAAATTCATGTCGGAAATCTATGGTAACTTAAATGTGCGCATAATTTATTGTTCCAATTTCGATGTATTTTTCGAGAGGTGCTGTTCATAAAACTTCAATAGTGATACTGTTTTTGACGATTTATTCCAAACTGGCTGCAAATACGTCGCCGGGTTCTTCTCGGAATTGAGTTTTAATTAAATTGTATTATAATAATAATGAAGTTATGCACTAGATACGATCACTATCAAAAATATTTCTTACATTGTACGTTAAGGTATCCGACTGGTTTAAAATCGTCGTTTTTGATGAAATTATAAGAAAAATGACTTAATTTTGTAGCTTGTTTAATAAGTTTTCTAAAACTGTCTCACTTTTTACTCTACGTGAATCACAAATGGAGTTACAGCTGTTTTATTACCGAACTGTAAGCATTATTTTATGTTGGATGAAAATTTTAAATATGTTTTCTGAGAAATGATATTTTTGAGGAAAACTCTCAACCGTAACATTGATTTCTCAAAAAGTTATTCAAGTATTGATATGAAATTTTCTGAGATTGTTTTCTGTAATATTCTTGATGTTTTCCTCTAAAAACTAAGGTCAATTTTAAAATCAAGTATTATTTTTAAGTGCTTAAACATAAACGAAAAGCATTTTTTATGAAAAATTACCAGTTTAGTAACTATGTTCAGCTATATCTCAAAACTATTTTGAAGTACAAGAAATATTTTAGAGCATTACACAGGTAATTGTCATAAAAATGTACTCCTACAAGGATTTATGTATATTTAGAATATGATTTTGTCTATGGCTGTTAGCGTAAGTCAAATATTTTAGTCATTTTTCTTCAGATTTCTCAGTTTTTTTTAAAAAAATATTATTTTGAAAGCCTAATTTTACAATATTTTCATAGTTTTAAAACATATGCTGTTGAAAAATAACATTAATATATATATATATAACAAATACGAAACAAACATAGCAGAAATGCAAAAGCAACATATACAAAATAAACATTCAAAAAACATTATATATATATATATAAAAGTTATTTTTCAAAAAAATGTCTCCGAACATAGTCGGGTAACTGGCTTATTAGTAAAATTTTACTTTTTTTATTAAAAAAAGGTTTACAAAATAATTAACATTATTCCCTCTTTATTTAACCAATTGATTAAAAAAAATGGCTTTCTCAATAAATTTCATTTTATATTTTGGTGGACATGGGGGTGACAGATTAAATTCCGCACCGGGTGCCACAAGACCTTGCTACGCTACTGCGAATCAGTGTAAATCTCTCTTTCCAACCTTAAGACTATCATGGCAGTGAAGCGACATTATAGTTTCATAACAATGCTATTAAACTTTTAAGCTAAAATCAAATCATTTATAGACGTTAGAATTCGATACCAAAATTACTTGCAGTCCATAAACAACTCATTAGTACTGTGTAATCTTACGCTCCACAGTGCTGACTCTAACCAAAAATCATTCCAGGAGGAAATAAGATTTTTTTTTCGCATTTCAATTTGAGAAAAGAGTAGGTAATAGCACTTGTCTTTCTTCATTTTCATAAATTTTATTATTTGAAAATTTCCTCTAGTATTCTGTCTATCTTCATTTGTCTGTCTTTAGCCCAGAAGCAACCCAAGGTGAAGTTCAAGATTAACCTCAAGGTTACCAATCGGGCTAATAAGGCGCCTCTCCACACAACCAACGTATTTTTTAAATTTTTCAAATGTCTGTATTCTAAATGACATTAATGACATTCTAAATGATTTAATAACATTATGGTGAGAGTTTTAAACTTCAGATATATTTAAGTTTATCTGGTAGTCTTATTGCAACTAAAATAATATATTCAACAAATCTATTTTTCAAATATATGGCTTTATTTCTGAAGTATATTAAACTATTTTTTGTTGTCACTCCCACTTTGGCGCCATGGGCAGTTGCCCGGTTTGCCTAGTTCTGGGGCCGCCCCTGTTTCGACCTTTTTTTCAAATTTCTCCTTACAAGAAAAACTCTGAAGATCAAGGATATGTCCTTCACAGTAGTTTTCTTTCTTTCTAAATAACACAATCTTAAAAAAATTCTAATCTAAATTCAACTAAATCAAGATGAGAAGGTGCAAGAATCCAGGAATAGAAGAGGATTCTGTAATCTTTACAACCTTTAGTCTCGATAAATATCTAAAGCTACAAACAGCTACAGATATGAATTGTGCGCGACGTTAGAATGTTATTTTCAGGGCATTTTCAAACTCTATGAATATGAAAAAAAAAAAATCTTTATCTTTCAACAGTTCGGTGAAAATTTATAGATTTCTCTGGACCAAGCATTTAACCTAGGGTTGCCATACGTCCCGTATACATATGGGACTGTTACAATGTTTCATTACTTAGTCCCGTATTACTATTTGTTCCGTTTTCTCCTAAAACTTTGCGTCATTATAATTTTAAAATGACTTGCGCCCAATTTTATAATTATGTGAAAGAAGAAAATGATATAATTAGGAACGTAAAACCAACTTTAAAATATGGCTGGGCTAAAAAGGATTAGCCTTACATCTTTTAACGTAGGACTACGCTCCTTCCATTGGCGTCTCAGGAAGGAATTTGATTCACACGCCAAAACGCCACAAAAAACGTTGAATGGGAGATCCTCTATATCTCGGTAACTACATATGTTAAAAACATAACTAATGTCTTATTTTAGAGATAAAGGGTAACAACAGAAGTTAAAAAAATTTGAAAATCGGAAAAGAGTCACTCGAGTAAAGTAGTCCTACGTCTTAACATCAGCGGCTGTTTAAAGACAGCCTCCCGTCATTTTTTTAAAATTATTATTCTACGTGTTCATTTTACTAGCTTGCTGAAACTTTATTGATTTTTAATCAGAACAAAATAAACATTTACCTACCCACTTTTTTTCATGTTTCATTTATTTATCACTTGTCCCGTATCAATGCTTGGCAATTATGGCAACCCTAATTTTACCGGAAGTCAAAAATATATCTAATCGAGTTGAACGGATTGTTTTAAAAATCAAATAAAAACTTGTCAATTCTCAACTACATTTCATTCTCCCTAAAGAAGTTTCTATCAATGACGGATGTCTGGGCCAGCCATTTGCAATGTTTTTTAAATCTATAATCAATGAGAAAATTCTGAACAATAAATGTATGAGAAAAAGACATGTAGATCGGAATAAAGTAAAAAAAATATAGATAGATATATGTACTGAACAATACAGATGAAAGCAAACTCATCATCAAGATTGTATGACTTTTATTTTTAAATATAAGTTTTATCTTTAAAATGGTTCTTTGTAACAAAAATATTTACAATCGCGTGAATCCTTTATTTTATTTTTGAAATACAAGCATAATATTTTGTTTTAATTAAAATTCAGAGATATTTTCTCGAATATATGAGCAAATTCACAGATTAATTCTTTCCTGTTGTGTCGTGTAAGTAAATTTCATGCTTTTTCCATAGTTTTAATGTATATGATTGATGACTTCTATAGAAAAACGCTTTTATAAAATCACGATGTGGATGAGTTTCGAGAAACAAAGGTTGTTTGTTAAGAGTTAAAATTACAAACTAAAAATATAGGAATGCTTGTATCAATTTTTATTTTCTCTTTTTCCTATCTGCTAGTTGATGGAGACTTTTCAATTTTATTTATAAGTAGTTCGCATACCCATGCC